>NW_019168048.1:18538519-18732383 GCF_002303985.1 Durio zibethinus
GATGGAAGAAGAACTCAACAGGAATCTCAAAGAAACTGAAGGAAAATAAATTATCATTGTCTTATATCCCCCAACCCTTAGCCGAACCTATTATCGCGACGTATCAGGAGCCGAGGGTAGGCTAACTCGAAAGCCAGACAAATGGGAAAATTGAAAACATGGGGATTAAAAATATTTTCAATAGAAACAAAATTGAAAGAGTCCACCATCATTTTAGTGCATAGTTGGCCACTCAAAAATTTTTAGTTTTAATAAACATTTAAAATGGGTTTAAAAGTTTTAAAAAAGAACAAATTTACGATTTACGAAATTAGAGTTGAGTTCGAGAGTCGATTATGCGTGAGGAAGGATTAGTACCATGATAATGACTGTCAAAGACGATACCAATTGATTTGCATGCTATCTTTTAATTTTAATTTAAATGATCCTATTACTTAATGTTTAAAATTAATTCCTAAATTAATTCCTTTCCTTCCTTTATTTTTTCTTTTCCTTTTCTTTTTTTCTTTTTTTTTTGAAATAAGAAATAAATCAAATTTATAACAAAATTTTTTTTTTTTTCAAACAAAAAGATAAGTCAAATTTAAAACAAAACATTTTTTATTTTTGGAACAAAGAGAAATAAATTTAAGTATCGAAATACTTTTCTACTTTCCTATAATTAGGTAGAGTTTAAAAAAATATTCTTAATTAAAAAAGTTTTCAAACTACCCCATAAACAAAGATAATATCTGTCATAAATAATAATTATCGAGAGTCCTCATATAGTTAGGCAAGATCTCAATGATTATATTTGCTTTGGGTATTATCTTATTTTAAAAACATTTTTTTTTGAAAATTAATTTTTAAAAACAAATGCCTGAAATGTATGATATAAAATGATGAATGTATGACAATATAATATGAATAAAGTATAAATGCGTGATCATATAAGAATACATGGATGACAAGATAATCTGAAATGCAAATGCATGAATGATTTAGGGCTTGGGGCGTTTGGGGTTTAGGTTAGAGTTAGAGTTTTAGGTTTTGGGTTAGGTTTTAGGGTTTGGGTTTATGGCTTAGGTTTAGAGTTTAAGTTTAGGGTTTAGGGCTTGGGTTTATGATTCAAGATTTAGGTTTTGATTTAGGGGTTTAGGGTTTAGGTTTTAGGGTTTTGATTTAGGATTTCGATTTGAAATCTCACAAAAAAAATTTTTTTTTGGGTTTATGGAAATGAATATATAATGAATGCAAAATTACAAGAATGCCATTAATGAATGCATGTGCCAAATGCATGACCTAGAAACTTAATTACAAAATAAGGTATTTTCTAACTTAATAACACAAACATGTAATGCATAAAATTCAAAACAAAAATGAATCAAACATGGAAAACTTTAAATTTGGTTTGAATGTTTCACCATTTGTTCATCATTAACCCAACCAAACAATATAAAAAATTCAAAAAATAACCATCAAGCAACATTTTTTTAATGAAGCTTTTGTTCAAACATGTTAGAAATTTTGCCAAACACCATAAAAACATAATATAAAGCATGAATCAAAGAACAAAACATCTATAAAACTAAAAAACATGGTTTGGCCAACCCAAAGCCTACCGTGGCCGAACTTTTTGATCTATTTCCCAAGCATTTTACTTCATCTCATTTCATCCAAACAAGCATGATTCATGTGAAAATCAAAGTAACAATTTCATCAAAGACAAAATGAACTAATGTAAATTGAAGACCTTATGAACAATATATCATCCAAACAACAATAAAATCCTCATTAGAAACATGATCTACCCACATGGAAACTTGGAAATCATAGCTAAAAACATCTTTTATTAACCATGATCAAAACAACACATATTGGTTAAAGGAAGAATTTTCAATGGTCAAACATCCGTTTGGATTTTTTTTTAAGCATACTTTGAGTCTATTCAATCCAACCAAGATTCATTTGTTTATTCATCCATCTTACAAAGCATTAGGAGCAACAAAACATTATCAAACATGAAGTAACTAAAAAAAACCTAAAAAAAAAAATTAAAATCAAACATGAACCAAATATCCATATATTTCTTTCACCAAACAAAATCTATATAAGATTCAAACTAACCAATCATTTAAACATCACAAGTAAGATTAAAAAGCAAGTTGAAACAATCAAAGGAGCCAATAGGAGATTTTGGCCAACAAGGAGGACACCATGGCCTTACTTTCAACTTGGTTGTATCAATGGTGAATTTTGATTGTTTTTGTTTGGTTTTCAACTTCAATCCAACAATTATGATTAGTTGGATGAAAATTGGTTTAAGCTTTATGCAAGAAAATAAACCTAAACTATAGCTTTATAGGTTAGATGGTGATCCAAGAGGAGGGTGAATCGGATCTCTCCAAATTCTTCCCAAACAATGATTTCAATATAGTTGAATGGAAATTAAGACAATAAGCACTTTTGATGAAAATATAATATAAACAATAACAATTAATGAACTTAAAATCAAATATGAACAACAATAAATTATAATGAGATAGGGATAGAGAAATCAAACCCAATAATTTATAGAGGTTCGGTCCTTCTCCACAAGGCCCCTACGTCCTCTCTCTTAGTTGTCCACACCAAGGATTCAGTCCACTAATTAAAGAAAAATTCTTACAAGATATAAACATATCTTGTACTAAATTTTTATCTTTTCCTTAAGGCTTAGATAGCAACTTTTACCCTTACAATATCAAGATGATACCTCACCTTTTGTTCTTTCCATCCTTGTATATCCAAGGTAATTTGCAAACAATAGAACAACCTCTCTAAGGCTAAGTTTTTGCTAAGTTTAAGTACAAGAAATGATGAATGAACAACAATATAATTTGGATACAATAAAGACAAAGATATAGACTTTGAAGCTCTAAAAACTCTTGATTCTTTGAGAGAATGAAAATATGGCTTGTTGGCTTTTGCTCTTTTGATTCATCAATCTTCTTGGTGTGTTGGAGTACCCAATTTATAGAGAAATTGAAGAGATAGCTGTTGGAAGTGTTTGGGAGAAGAAAATAGCCATTGAAGCACCATAAAGTAGCCGTTGGAGTGTTTCTGCCCAGAACCAATCAATCCCTTGCTTGAAGGGGATCGATTGGTTCATGTTTTGAACTATTTTTTCACTTGAAAATCATGCCGTCGATCCTTCCATGAGGGGATCGATCCCTTCCATGAGGAGATCGATCCTGTTAGTAGTTGGGTGGTAGTTTCGCGTTTTGCACTCTACTTACTAATTTAATCATAACTTGACTTATACAAATCCAAATCATAAACCGTTTAAAGATTTAAAAACCAGACTTAAAGGGCTTTCTATCCATATAAGTTCATCATCTAATTCACTGTGTACGAATTATAGTGAATTTTCAAAGTTACGCCTTATGCAGTTTTTCTGACAACTATAGAGTGTCTAGTAAAAATTCAAAATCGTTTCTTAGAAAATTTGGATTTTGATTTTGTTTAATCCATTAAAAAGTAGACTCAAAGAGCTTTCCAACCATATAAAATTCAAATATTAAAACTTTGTGAATTAATACAGAAAAATAAAATAAATTCAATGTTGGAAAACTTTGTTCTTGTAAAATAGCTTTCTTAAGTTAATCTATTTCTCAAAACCAATATTATCAAAATTGTATTAAGTCCAAAATGAATAAGTTCACTTAAAAAAAAAAATTGAACTTTCATTTAATCTCAAATAAATAATCTTTAAAGGTAGATTTGGTTTGAAAAATATGAAAACAAAGAAAGGTTTGTTTAAGCTTTGAAAATCATATTGTTTATTTAGTACCAAATATAAAACTTAAGAACATGTTACTAAATAAATCTTTTTCAAAATCTGATCAAGTTATTTAACTTTAATGTTTTTCATTTCAAAATAAGGATCAATTCAAGGCTAAACATAAACGTTTTGAAAATCAAACAAGGAAATCAATGAAAATATGATGTAGAATGAAATAAAAAAAATGAGATGGAGATGCTAGAAAATACAAAGGATGAATATGGAATGGATACCTTCAAGCCAAGCACCAAAGATTTTTCCTCTTTTCTTGACATTTTTTCCTCTCTTTTTTTTTTTTTTTCATGTTTTCTTCCCCTCTTTCATGCAGCTAGAAATCATTGCCTTGGAATGAAGAAGAAGCTAAAAAAAAAATTAATAAGATGAATATAGGCCTGAGGATCAAATCCCATCCAAAGGTCAAAATTACTCATTTTTTTCAATTTAAGAAGCAATATTTAACCATTGGATCAAGATTCCATTTG
Source organism: Durio zibethinus (assembly GCF_002303985.1). Next base: position 18,542,804 of record NW_019168048.1, read on the forward strand.
AAATCTAATGTCCATATTGTTTACTGCAAATGTGTGATTTTTAAAGCCCCTAAACTAATAAAAAGATCATTTTGCCTTTAGTATAAAGTTTTGAGTGTTTAGACCATTTTCTTGGAAATCAATGTTCTCATGCTCATTTTTTGAATTTTAGAGCACTAAAAATCATGAAATATTATGAAATTATGATATAAAATTTTTTGTGAAAAACGAACCTCGAAAAGGTCAAATTACAAAAATACTCTTAAGGATATTTTTGTAATTTTGCACTTCTTGGAGTATTGTTGTGATTCTAAATGCACTTAAAATCATCAAATATTATAAAATTATGATTTAAAAAGTTTAATGAAAAACTAACCTCGAAAAGGTTAAATTATAAAAATGCCCCTAAAAAGCATTTTGGTAATTTTCTCAACTTTCAAAGTACAATTAAGATTTTAAAAATTCTAAAAATCATCAAATATTATAAAATCATGATTTGAAGTTTGTCATGAAATTTTGACCTCAGGAATGTCAAATTACAAAATATTCTTAAAAGATATTTTAGTAATTTTACATCTCCTAAAGTACAATTTGGATCTTTAGTGCATAAAAAATAATAAAAATTATTAATTTATAATTTGAAAGATTTATGAAATTTGAGTTTGAAAAAGCTAACCCCATCTATAAATAGGGAAACTAGTTTACATCTCAAGCATCCCATCTCATTCCAGACGCTCTTCTTTTCTTTTTTCTTTAGTTCTCTTTTAGTTTTTAGTTATTTAGCTTTCTTTGTAATTGGTTTAGGTAACAAATTTGCCAATAAAACTTTTTTCTAAATTCTTTTCTTTAATGAATGTATTCTTTCATGCAAATTCTAGTTTTCTTTAAAGCTTTTCTTACACTTTTTTCGGTTTTGTAATATTGTTTACAAGTTCTTATAGTTTCAACAATCTTTCCCATCCTATTCTTTTTAGTTTTTAATCAAGCAATCCTACTTTCCTTCATTTAAGTTTTGGTTCATTGCAATCTTGTTTTATGTTCTATAATTTTTCAACCTTTCTTAATCTTATTATTTCCAAATTCAATTCTTATTTTCCGTAGATCGTGTTCATTTAGACACGATCCTATTACTTACCAAGTAACAGTTGGTTAAGTAAGATATAGGCCTTTCTTAGTTTTATATATAAAGTTTAATCTAAGTTATATATAAAGTTTAATCTATCACTTTTGGTACTTGAATCCACCCAACAATCAATTTTATAATCCTTCTAGAATGATATCTGATACTTATCACTTTATTAATTGATTCAATGTGTACTTATAAATATTGCGAAAATAGGTAAATAGTACTCTATTGCCAAATTTTGGGTTTGTGAGGTGCTATTGGTTTGGGCTAAATAGGAGAAGAAAGTTTGTATACAATGAGAAACAATGAAAGATGAATAATGAAAGATTTGAGTAAATTTTTAACTTTATAATATGAATTTAAATTAATAAAAAAGAAAAGAAAAAGAAAAGAATGAAATTAGACATGACAATCTACGATTCCAATCCATTGATCCTAATAGGAATCTAAAGCATTTTTTACTAATAAAATATTTTATGGTAAAACAAATTTAACAACAGAGTGGCAATTTATTATCGTTAAGTAATTTTCTTTTGAACACATAAATTAGACTTAATTAAAAGAGATATTTTTTATTAAAAAGGTTACCAACCGTTAAATTCTTTATTAAACATTTAACTTCTTTTAAACTCTTCAAAAATGTATTTGATAATTTTTCAAAAAAATTATCTATTTCATTATTATAAAATTTATTACTTTCACAATTGCTATTGAAATATTATTTGATTCTTTTATTTTTTATGAATTTGATTTTTATTTATTTATTATAAGATTAATGTCAAAATATACTCCACTTATTTATAAGAAATTTTAATATAATATTTAAATCTAAAAAATTTATAATATTATACTCGAATTATTAATTAATAATCATTAATTAATGTGATATTTAAATAATTATTATTTATCCGTCAAACCAGATTACAAGCAAAGGGTACGAATAAAACATTAAAGATTTTAATGTACAGATAACATTAACGCTCCATTTGTTTCGTAATAAGTAATTTTTTAAAAATGATTTTCACATTTTCATGTACTCATTTGGTAAAAATTTCACTAATCAACAAAAAATAAATTATCGATCTAAAATCATTTTTTTGAAAATTATATTACGAATTTGAGAATGAGAGACATTTTTCAAAAAAAAAAATTAATTATGAGTAAAACTATTCATCAATACTTTTAAATATAATTTTACTTTTAAATAATATTATATTAATAATATTATATTAAATAATATACTATTAATATAATATATTAATAAATAATATTATATTAATAAATAATATTTAATATATTAATAAAATAATATAAAAATAATAAATAATTTATTTTAATTATATTTATATTAACATAATATTTTAATATTAAATATTATTAAAATATAATTATTTGTAAATATTAATAATTTTAATAATAAATAATTTTAACATGCTTTAAGAATAAATAATTTTTAATATTTAAATAATTAACTAATATTTTTTTTTTAAAATAATCAAATAAAAATATTTTTTATTAATTAATTTAAATATTAAAAAATTACTTTCAATTCAAAAAATGTAAATATCTTTAAAAATTATATTTCAAAAACCATTTTTCGCCCGAAACAATCGAAACTTAGATATTAATGTATTGTAGAGGTTATTATGGCATTGACGCACAAATTCCAGTCACCGTTTTGAATTTAAGCCCATATTGCTCTGTTTCTGTCCAGACGTACTACATCTATCAACAAAATATATGATCTATTACAAGCTTCCACAGATCTTGAAATCTCGAGCAGTTGTTGCTATTCTCTGAAAATCACAACGTTATCAAATACCTATTATTTATCTTGCAATTGAGACATTTCCGTGCATGAATTCCAAGTCCTCGAATAAATCAATCATTTAGCAAAATACTGGTAAATTATAAAAAGTTTAAGCAAGAAGAAGAAGAAAAATTAAAACCAAACCTGAAGGAAGCTACCCAAGACAGGACAAGGTAGGGGAAGGGTGGAGCAACGGTTGGAAATCAAGGGTATGGGAGGTGTGGGGAAGAATTGCACCTCTTGATTAAAAAAAAGGTCATAATTCTGCCCAAATCCCCCCATACCTATAACTCACAACACCACTCCCTTTCCCTCCAACTCCTTTCACTTTCGGGAAGTTTCATATATGAAAAGAAACAAGGGATAGAGAGAGATAGAGGAAATGTTTGGAATGGGCGGAGTCGGTAGAAGAGAAGAATTGGTGTATTAAAAAAAAAAATGTTTGCCAATCCACCCATCTCCAAAAACTTCCGATATCAATCTCTACCCCTCTCTCTCACGTATCAGATGATTGACTGTTGAAGGATGAGTGAGCATTGAGCATGGCAGTAAATATAAAGGGAGAAAACGAGTGAGGGTAGTAGGCTTCTTTTTTTCTTTTTCTTCTTTACGAAAGGAAACCGCGTTGTGTTGAAGTCACATGGGAAAAGCAAAGGAAAGTGAGAGGAAGGTGCAGGCAAGGCTGCAGATGTGGAAATGGGATGACAACTTTGGAGATAAGGACAATTTACCCACCCATACGACAACTGCCGTCATTAGTTTTTTTTTTTTTTTTCGTTTTTTTACAAACGTCTATAACAAGTTTAAATTTTTTAATTCTTTATTTATAATAAAATCAGTAAATACTAATTATTAGTTTTATAGAATTAAATATTAATTATTGATTAAATCTAGAATAAAATAAGAGAAAATTTGTTTATCAAATAATAAGATTTTAAAATAAAATTTATAAAATTTTATACAAAATTTAAATAATTTTCACTTTGTATAATAGTTTTTATTTTCCACTTTATTACATGCTTATAAAATTACTTAAAAATAAAAATTAAAATATTGTTTTTAAAAACATTTAATATAATTGATATCTTTTAAAATACCTAAAAAATATTATAAAATAAAAAATAATTCTAAAGAATTTTTAAAATATTAAAATAAAAATTCTTTCAAAGAAAAATTAAATTAAAAATTTTATATTTTAAAATAAAAATATAAAAATTGTTAACATAATCAAATGAGAGAAATAATCAAATTTATATCAATTTATATAAAAATATGATGAAGTGTTGTACCACGGTGAAAAAAAGAATTATAAAACTTTTAAATATAGTTGAATGTAAGAAAAAGTATTAGAAGAAGTATTTTAAGGTAAATAATTAAATTACCAATATAAATTTTAAATTAATTGTTTTTGTTATAAATATATAAGAAAAATAGTTAAAAAATACTTTTAAGGATAAAACAAATGTAAGGTAATGTTTAGTATGAGATAATCACTTTAAAAATCATAGTGATTTGCACGTAGTGATGTAAATATTGTGTTTGGTAAGCATTTGATGATTTTACGTGGTGGTGATCTTAGATAACTGAGAGTGATAAAATTATTATCTTGGAAGGTAATTTAATTCATATACAAAAAGATTAGAAATTTTTATCACCGAAGTGAAGTAATGTATAAAATTAATAATAGTCAATATTATCTATTTAATATGTGAATTAAAAACTTACTTCTTCTTAAAATTATAATTATTTTATATTATAATTATTTTATATTTTCAAATTAATATTTATTGTAACAAATTAAAAAAAATATGTTTTCTCTTTCATTTTTAATACTTTATACATAATTTAATTTTTTTGTTTTTCTTTTATTATGAATTTAATATTTTTTTATTTTCTAATTCAAATATTCTTTACATAATTATATTATAAAAATTAATTTATTTATCAATAAATATATTTAATAATTTAATAATATTTTATTATAGAATAAATAGAATATTACTAATTTTGACAAATTATTATCTTTAAACAATATTAAAATTATTAATTTGTATAACTATTATAAAATACATGATTTTTTGCACTTTTAAATAAAATAATATTTGATTTTTAGTAATACCAAACATATTTAATTCCTAAGAATTAGTTATTGTTAACCCAAAAAAGTGATATCAAGTCATGAGTGATAATAAAATTATCTCGATAATTACATTATCATGATGATCTTACAAAAGATACCAAAAGCTACTAAAAAGAAATGATATTTTGGAATAAAAATATTAATAAAAAATTTATTAACTTAAGCAAGTGAAAGAAACCATAAAATTCATATCATATAGCAAAAATATGTTAGAAGTGTTATCACACCTAAGAAAGAGTTATAATAATTTTAAAAGTAATAAAATGTAAGAACAATAGTAAAAAAAAAAAAATACTATTGAAATGTAAATGATTAAGTGAGTAATGTAAAATTTTAATTAATTATTATTTTTATAAATATATAAGGAAGATACCTAATAAATAAAAAAAATACAGGCAATGCAAATAGGTGTGAGGATGTGTACCATTTTAAGAAAAATAGGTAAGAAATGTCATAATACACTAAGAAAGATCTATGACAATTCTAAATGTATTGGAAAATAAACAAGTGTGAACAAACAAAAAATTAGAATAATTTGGTGTAAAATGGGTAAAAGGTGTCATGAGACACTAAGAAATGTTATAACAATTTTAAACATAATAGAATGTAGGAATAGCTATAAGCCGATAGTATTGTAACATAAATAATTATGTTGGTAATGTAAAATTTTAACTAATTATTATCTTTTAAATATATAAGAAAAATAGCTAAAATTGAAAAAAAAAAAAGTAACGTAAAGAGTGAGAAAAAATGTAAAATAAGTATGATTAGGTCTAAAAATGGATAACAAGTGTCCTAACACACTACGAAAAAATTGTTATAATTCTAAAGGAAAATAGATAAAATTGAAAAACAAATAAGTAATGTAAAAAGCGAGAAAAAACATAAAATAAATATCATTAGGTCTAAAAATGGATAAAAAGTATCCTAACACACTAAGAAAAAGCTATTATAATTCTAAATGTAATTAAAGGTAATAACAATCATTAAATAAATTATTGTAATGTAAATAATTAAGTTACCAATATAAAATTTTAATTAATTATATTTAAACATATATGAAAATAGCTAAAATTTACAAAATAAGTTGGTAACATAAACAAGTAAAAAGAAATGTAAAATTAGTAACATTTAGCGTAAAATGAGTATAAATTGTTGTAATACACTAAAAAGAATTATGACAATTTTAAATGTAATGGAAAGTAAGAACAATCATAATAATATATTATTGTAACATAAATAATTATTTTGGCAATGAAAACTTTTAATTAATTATTATTATGTAAATATCTAAGAAAATAGTTAGAAATTAAAAAGTAAATTGGTAGCATAAACAAATGAGAACAAACATAACATTAGTATCATTTGACATAAAATGGGTAAAAAGTGTTATCACACATTAAGAAAATATTATGATAATTCTAAACAGAATGAAAAGTATAAACAACCTTAAGAAGATATTATTGTAAAATAAATAATTATGTTGATAAGATAAAATTTAATTAATTATTGTTCTACTACAACAAAATTGCGATATATTAATGCTAAAAAAAGTCGGTGTAGCTCAATAAACCTTATACCGATGATTAAAATGCCTGTTCCAATGACATTTTAGTCATCAATATGTCTTTTGTCGATATGGGTTTATACTAACAGATTTTTAACTGTCAAAATAGAGATATATTGATGGCTTGAGTCCATTAATAATTGTATAGCTATTTATATAACATCTACAGTGTGTTTCTGACATTTATACTTTTTGTTGGCCTTGAATTGATTAAGAGTTTTGATTTGACCAAAATAAAAATTTGCCAAACTTGTTTCAATCTTGTTTAAGCTTAAATTGAACATTTTTCCACCCTTCTATCTTACCAAAATTCATTTGAGAACCAAAACAACTCAAATTCTCAGAACAAAACATGATTTATACAAGTTTTGATAGAAGGGATCGATCCCTTCCATTACTAGATCGATCCCCTAGTAAAAGGGATCGATCCTATTTTCAACCAGAACCGAAAGTTCTCAAGATTTGGTAAAAATTGATCGATCCCCTTCCTGTAAGGATCGATCCCCTCATTTAAGGGATCAATCACTTTTTCATATAGAATGCTTTCTTCACGTAATTTTCTAGAAAAGGGATTGATCCTCTTACATAGAGGATCGATTACCTAAGGTAAGGGATCGATCTCCTCTTAAAGGGCTTGATCGGTTGTTCAAACAGAATGTCCCCAAGTGTGAAAACCCAGAAAAGGGATCGATCCCCTCACATAGGGGATCAATCCCCTCACATAGGGGATCGATCACCTAAAAGAACAGATCGATCCCTTTAAACAAGGGATCGATCGGGTAAGGCAAAATAGGCATAAAATCAAGCTTTCTCAAACATGAACCAATCGATCACTTAAGGGAGGGGATCGATCCCCTGAAGGCCTGAAACTTTTAACGACTATTTTCTGTCCAAAATTTATGCAGGTTTGAATCATTAAATGCAATCCAACGGCTCTTAACTTTTTTCTAAGTATAAATCAAGTATTCTACTATAGATCAAGAGTAACAAGAGCTAAAGAAACTTATTGCTATTCACCTACCAATCTGTTCAAGTATTCAAAGCTGTAAAAAAAAAAAAGTATAAAATTTATATAAGTTTTTCTCTACTTTCTTATCTATACATTTGTATACTTCAACTTAGCAAACACCTAGCCCTTGTGAGGTTCTTAGAGTTTGCCAAACACTTTTGAATTTTATGTATTGTGAGTGTGTAATCTTAAGGGGAAAGATAACCCTTAAGAGTGTATGTTGTTGAGTTTGTAAATCTTTGTGAAAGCTTAGTTCTAATCTTCATCAAATAGTGGATTGAACTCCTTAGCAAAAAAGGTTAAGGGAGAGGACGTAGGTGCTTTAAGAAAGGACCAAACTTTTATAAATCTTGATGTTAAATTCTCTAACCCTATCTCTTGTTTATATTCATCTATTGTGCTTATCTATTTTGATAATTTGTGATTATTGAATGTTATCTTTGAAAATTTTATTAAAACCAATTCACCCCCTCTTGGTTATTTCAAGTCTTTGAGCTAACAATTGGTATCAGAGCTAGTACTCTTTCTGTAAGTTTAACAGCCCAAAAGTGATCTTGAAAATAGGTTAAAGAAATATGGCAATCAATGTGGAAAAATCATCCTTAAGCTATAACAACTATACCTACCAATAAGCGATGTGCCTTATGACAAATGAAACAGTTGTAACATCTCTTGAAAGTGAAGGGCATTCAATTATTAGACCTCCTCTCTTTGTTGGTGACAACTACTTTCTATTGGAAGACTAGGATGAGGCTGTTTATTCAAGCAAATGATTGTGAAGTCTTGAGGGTCATTACAAATGGTCCTAAAATTCCAATGAAGATGGTGGATGGTAAGGAGGTGATAAAGCTAGAGAGTGAATGGGATGTCAATGACATGAAGATGGCTCAACTCAATGCCAAAGAAATGCACACATTCTTTTATGCATTGAGACCATGTGAGTATAATAGAGTCTCCTTATGTGAAAATGTAAAGGAAATTTGGGATAAGTTAGCTGTCACCTATAAGGGTACAAACCAAGTGAAAGAGACAAAAATAAGCATACTTACTCATGATTATGAGTTGATCAAGATGAAATCTGATGAAACCATTAGTGAGATGTCAAATTGCTTCACCGACATCATTAATGGTTTAAAGGCTCTTAGGAAGACATTTCAAATGTGGATATGGTAAAAAAATTCTCAATAGTCTACCAAAGAATTAGAAAGCTAAAGTGACATCCATTGAAGAGTCCAACGATCCTCATACATTTTTTTTGGATGACCTAATGGACTCTCTCCTCACTTATGAAATGAAGATAAAAAGGAGACAAGAACCAGTCAAAAAAGGTGACATTGCTCTCAAATCTACCTTTCAAGAGGATAAAGAAAATTTTACTCAAGAGGAGGATGATGAAGATGAAGAGATGGCCATGTTTGCAAAGCGATTCAAGAAGTTCATGAGAATGAACAAGTTTTCAATTAGGAGAAACCATAAAGGAAGATGACTAAAGGAAATCAAGTAGAAGAGAAAAGGATCAAATTATTTGCTATGAATGCAACAAATTAGGTCACATTAAACTTGATTGTACTTTATGAAAAAAGCAGAACATGACCAAGCCAAAGAAGAAAGCTATGGTAGCAACATGGAGTGATAGCGACTTTTCGATGATGAATCAAAAGGAGAAAGTAGCCAACCTATGTCTTATGGCTCTTGATGAGCTCAAGGTAACCTCTAATCCATGTGATTCAAATTCATACTCATTTGATGAACTACAAGATGCCTATGATGAATTAGCTATAGAATTTGAAAACATAAGCATGAAATATAAGAAAATGATCAGTAAATTGAAACTAAAAAATGAGTCATTGACTAAAGCAAAAGAAGACTTAGAAAAGGAAGTTGAGCTCTTGAAGGTAAATGTCAATGACTTGACTAAGAAAAATGAAAAACTGCATAATTCATTTTTTAGATTTTATATGGGTCATCAAAAACTCAATGACATGATAGAAACACAAAGAGCTTTCTTTGATAAAGATGGATTAAGTTATAATGGTGACAACAAAGAGACTCACTTGAAGAAAGTCACTTATAGAGGTAAGCTCATTAGGAGAATGTGTATTCTAAAAGGAGTTAGCACATCTCAAGATGAAGCTACTAAAATGAAGTGGATTTCAAAAGGCACAAAAATTGATAGTACTAACTCTCAAGGACCCAAGAAAATTTAGGTACCCAAAATAAAAATTTAATTATGTTTTTGTAAGTGGATGAGCATTGCTACAAAGCAAATTCCAGCAAGAACAATCAATGGTACCTTGATAGTGGATGCTTAAAACACATGACCGGAGATAAAACTCTCTTTAAGGACTTGAAAGCAAAAAGTGGAGGAAATGTTACATTTGATGACAACTCAAAAGGCCAAATTGAAGGGATTGGCTCTATTGGTAACAATTCCTCTACTTTTATTGAAAATGTTTTACTTGTGAAAGGTCTCAAGCATAATTTACTTAGCATTAGTCAATTATGTGATAAAGGATTTAGAGTTGTGTTTGAATCCATGTGCTGTCAAGTAATTGATATCAAAACTAACAAGCTTGGTTTTGTTGGACACCGTCAAGGAAACATTTATGTAACGCATCTAGATGACCTATCCTCTAAAAATGTTTGTTTTATGGCTCAAAAATAAAATGAGAGTTGGATTTGGCATAGAAGGCTTGGACATGCAAGTATGCATGTAATTTTAAAACTTTCTCAAAATAATTTGGTTGTTGGTTTGCCAAAGTTGAAATATGAAAATGACAATGTTTGTGATGCATATGCTTAAGAAAAACATAGAATAATTTTTTTCAAACCTAAGAATTGCATTTCAACTACTAGACTTCTTTAACTATTGCATATTAATATTTTTGGCCCTACTAGAACAATGAGTCTTAGTGGAAAACAATATGGGTTTGTTATTGTTAATGATTTCACTAGATTCACATGGGTTCTCTTTTTGCATTCAAAGAATGAGGCTTTGGAAAAATTCATCACTTTTAGCAAACAAATACAAAATGAAAAAGGTTATTCAATTACTAGTATTAGAAGTGATCATGAAAAGAAATTTGAAAATCTAGGCTTTAATATACTTTGTAGTGAAAATGGTATTAGCCATAATTTTTCTTCTCTTAGAACTCCTCAACAAAATGGGGTAATAGAATGAAGAAATAGAACTTTAGAAGAAATGGCTAGAACCATGCTTTGTGAAAACAATCTACCTAGATATTTTTGGGCGCAAGCCATAAATACTTCTTGTTATATTATAAATAGAGCTATGATTAGGCCAATTTTGAAGAAAACCCCTTATGAACTTTTTAAAGGAAAAAGGCCTAACATAAGTTATTTTCATCCTTTTGGTTGCAAATGTTTTATTTTGATAAATGAAAAAGATGATCTTGGAAAATTTGATGCAAAAAGTGATGAAGGAATTTTCGTAGGATATTCTTTGAATTCAAAAGCTTATAGAGTTTTCAATAAAAGAATATTAGTGGTGGAAAAGTCTATGCATGTTATTTTTGATGAATCTAACCCACTTCTGAGAAAAGTGTTTCTTGATGATGATGATGTAAGTATACTTCAAGAATGGATCAATGATGAACCTCATGACATTGAGGAAAAAAATCAAAAGAAAGAAGATGAGTTTCTAGAAGAGCCACAACACATAAAGAGAAAGCCAAATCATCTTAGAGAAAGGAGGTATGTCAAAGATAGTGAAATCATTAGTAATCCAACTTAAGGGGTAAGAACTAGATCTTCTTTTAATGTGTGTAATTATGTTACTTTCCTATCTGATATTGAACCCAAAAATATAGATGAAGCATTAGGAGATGATCATTGGATTTTGGCCAAGCAGGAAGAATTAAACTAATTTGAAAGAAACCATGTATGGAATCTTGTACCTAGGCCTAGTGACCATCCCACCATAGGCACCAAATGGGTCTTTAAGAATAAAATGGATGAGAATGCGAATATCATTAGAAACAAAGCTAGATTGGTAGCTCAAGGGTATAGGTAAGAGGAAGGAATAGATTATGATGAAACCTATGCCCCGATAGCAAGGTTAAAAGCCATAAAGATGTTACTTGCATTTGCATGTTTTAAAAATTTTAAGCTTTTTCAAATGGATGTTAAGAGTGGATTTCTTAATGGTTTTATAAATGAAGAAGTGTATGTAGAGCAACCTCCCGGTTTTGAAAATCCAAAATTTCCAAATCATGTTTATAAATTGACAAAAGCATTATATGATTTAAAACAAGCTCCTAGAGCTTGGTATGAAAGATTGTCAATTTTTTTGATTGAAAATGGTTTTAATAGAGGGAAGGTTGACACTACACCTTTTATTAAAACAAAAGGTAAGGACATTCTCATAGTGCAAATTTATGTTGATGATATTATATTTGGTGCTACTAATGAAATTCTTTGTCAAGAATTTGCTAAGATTATGCAAGGTGAATTTGAAATGAGCATGATGGGAGAACTCACATTCTTCTTGGGACTACAAGTAAAGCAAACAAAAAATGGCATCTTCATTAATCAAGCCAAATACATCAAGGATTTGCTTATAAGGTTTGAATTGAGAGAATCAAAGCCTTGTTTAACACCAATGAGCACCTTAACAAAACTTGACAAGGATGAATGAGGTAAATGTGTTGACTCTAAACTATATAGGTTTATGATTGGTTCATTGCTATATCTTATTGCTAGTAGACTTGATATTATGTTTAGTATATGTTTATGTGCTAGATTTCAATCATCTCCTAGAGAAACACATTTGTCTACTATTAAAAAGATTTTTAGATACCTTAAGGACACCCTAAATTTAAGATTATGGTATCCAAAAGGCTCTTTTTTTGCTTTACATGCCTATTCGAATGTGGATTTTGGTGGGTGCAAAATTGATAGAAAAAGAACTTCTGATACTTGTCAATTGTTTGGAAATATGCTCATATCATGGTTTTTCAATAAACAAAATAGTGTTGCTCAATCTACAACTGAAGCTGAATATGTAGCGGCTGAAAGTTGTTGTACCCAGGTTTTGTGAATTAAGCAACAATTAGAGGATTTTGGAATAATCATGGATCATATTCCCATTAAATGTGACAATACTAGTGCCATCAACCTCACTTAAAATCCAATTCAACACTCTAAAACCAAACATATTGAAATTAAACATCATTTTATTAGAGATCATGTTCAAAAGGGTGACATTGTACTTGAATATGTTGACACCTTGCATCAACTAGCTGATATCTTCACAAAACCTCTTGATAAGGATAGATTTTATGCAATTAGAGGTGAACTTGGCATGATGAATGCTCCTTGAAATGAAATTCTTGATGTTATGATGTATGGTGCACTTTTGATTGATTAAATGTATGTTTTTCTGAATTTTTCTTTGGTTTGTGCATGATTGTAAAATGCTTATTTGAATGATCATATTGCATGGTTTTCAACATGCTATAGCAACAACTAATCGATCCCTTTTGGAATGGATCGATTGGTTCTTCACCCCGTAACCAAAGTAAAAAGAAAACATAGGGAACCAATCGATCCCCTTTGGATAAGATTGATCGGGTGTAAAGGCAGTAGCCAATTTCGTTGAACCCAGGCAAAATCGATCGATCCCTCTTGGGACAAGATCGATTGGGTGTGAAGGCAGTAGCCAATTTCACTAAACCCAAGAAGAATCGATTGATCCCCTCTTTGACAGGATTGATCGGGTATTCAACCAGTAGCCAAAATGACTTGGAAAGGTGCAAAACTGATCTATGCCCTTCAAACCCAATCGATCGATTTCATGCAAAGGTAAAAAATTGATCGATCCCCCACTTCACCTGATCGATTGATTCATGAATTTTGGGCATGATAAATTCAGGTTCTCACCTGTTTGGTCGATCCTTTCATCTTTCCTTTCCTATTCATCTTCTTTCCCAACTCCTTCTCTCTACACTATACATATTCCCATTAAAAATTGACTCATTCTCTTACAAATTTCTCTTGTAAACTCACTACCCACTATTTCTTACTTATCAAACTCATTTCCCATGGCACCCAAAACGAAAGTCATGGCTGGACGACAAAACCCTCCAAGAAAGGCTTCAAGCTCCACCATGAAGCCTTTTTTCAACCAAAATTTCAACAATCCCGATGCCAAGGAGTTGTATGAGACACACTTTACTCATCGAGAAGTAAAGCCTAAAAGGGTAATCTCGTTAGACTTCCTTCAATCAATAGAGTTTTCCTATTTGCATACTTTTGAGTCTTTTTGATGGATGCCTTACTTGTGTATAGAGAGTCGCTTATTTGAGAATCTAGTAAGAGTGTTTTATAGTAATGCTAGCTGTGTTCAAATTGAAGGAACAAATAGGCATTTCTTTGATAGGTTCAAAACATATGTAATGGGGAAGAAAATCTTAGTTACAAAATAAGTGTTAGCTGAGGCCTTTACATTAGCTGATAAAAGGGAAACAAATCTTAGATGTGATATGGTGCAACTAGCTCAAGATATCTTTAGGAATCATAATTTATAGGTTGCTCTCACCCAAGCCTCTAGGTTACCCATGCATGATCGATTGCTACACCTTATTATAACCCATGTGTTAGCCCTTTTTGGGACCCAATACTCCACCATTAGGAAACAAGATTATTGATGGATGTACAAGATCAAACATGAACATAAACCAAATTTGATACACTTCATTTTTAGTGACATGATGAGTATTGTCCAGAATAAAGATGTTACTCTGGTATATGGGTATGCTATAAGCAATCTTTTAAGACATTTGCAAGTAAACACTAGAGGTGACAGAGAGATGCGCATCAATGACCCATTTAGTATTCTTGGGCCTCTTACATTGCATAGTATGGGGTATATTGAAACTCCAGCTGGCCAATGGGTTAAAAAGAGGGATATTGGTGTTGCACAAGAGGAAGAGGAAGAGCAAGACCTTGTAGATATGCTTGCACCTTAAGGAGAACCCCCTAGCACACCTTTTGACACTCAAGGTGCCCTAGAAATGCTCTTACTTCATATGAACAGCCTGCACTCGGTGGTTGGCACTATGAGTACTAGATTGGAGTCCATGGAGGAAACTTAAAATGAACTTGTGGCACAAGTCCAGCATTTTTGAGCTGATATTGAGCATATGAGGTCTACTCCTCAGCACATGGGACAATCTTCGCATTATTCTCCTCTTCCACCTCCATCTTTTCATTCTCCACCTCCACCTCAATGAAGCCTTTTTACTGCCATCTTTTATGTTTTCCCACATTTTCTTTATATTTTGTAAATATAACTTTGCATTATGGTTTGTAGACTTTGATCTTTATATTAATGCAACTTATCTTTTATTCTCTTGTGGCTTGTGACTTTGTGGCTTGTGGCATTGTTGTGTGGTTTCATGTTTAAAATGATATTGGATGGCCCTGAATTGCTTAATCCCTCATTTTGATTTACTTCATTTAATATTTTTGCTATGACAAAAAATGAGAGAAATATTGGTATGAAAATTTGATGATGTATGAAAATCTGATGATGTTTTGATATTGATAATGATGTTGATGGATATATTGATGGTTATGGTGATATTACTCTTGTTTAGTTGCCTTAAATCTTATGCCTAAATTCAGGGGGAGTTTGCCTTTCATAAGTTCAGGGGGAGCTTTTTTTCGAAAGGAAAAATGTTTTTCATGCAAATTTTTCATTTGGTTTTGTCATATCAAAAAGGGGGAGATTGTTGGCCTTGAATTGATTAAGAGTTTTGATTTGACAAAATAAAAATTTGCCAAACTTGTTTTAATCTTATCTAAGCTTAAATTGAACATTTTTCCACCCTTTTATCTTGCCAAAATTTATTTAAGAACCAAAACAACTCAAATTCTCGGAACAAAACATGATTTATGTAAGTTTTGATAAAAGAGATCGATCTTCTCAAGGAAGGGATCGATCCTCTCCATTACCATATCGATCCCTTAGCAAAAGTGATCGATCTTGTTTTCAACCAGAACTGAAAGTTCTCAAGATTTGACAAAAATCGATCGATTCTATTCCTATAGGGATCAATTGGTTAACAAAATGGATCGATCCCCTCATTTAAGGGATCAATCACTTTTTCATACAAAATACTTTCCTCGCGTAATTTTCCAGAAAAGGGATCGATCCCCTCACATAGAGGATCGATCACCTAAGGCAAGGGATCGATCCCCTCTTAAAAGGATCGATCGATTGTTCAAATAGAATGTCCCCTAAGTGTGGAAACCCAAAAAAGGGATCGATCCCCCCACATAAAGGATCGATCACCTAAAAGAACAGATCAATCCCCTCAAGCAAGGGATCGATCGGGTAAGGCAAAATAGGCATAAAATCGGGCTTTCTCAAACATGAACCAATCGATCCCCTAAGGGAAGGGATCGATCCCCTGAAGGCCTGAAACTCCCAACGGTTATTTTTTGTCCAAAATTTATGCAGGTTTGAAGCATTAAATGCAATCCAACGGCTCTCAACTTATTCCTAACTATAAATCAAGCATTTTACTGCAGACCAAGAGTAACAAGAGCTAAAGAAACTTATTGCTATTCACCTACCAATTTGCTTAAGCATTCAAAGCTGTAAAAAGAGAAAAAGTGTAAAATTCATATAAGTTTTTCTCTACTTTCTTATCTATACATTTGTGTACTTCAACTTAGCAAACACCAAGCCCTTGTGAGGTTCTTAAAGTTTGCCAAACACTTCTGAATTTTCTATATTGTGAGTGTGTAAGCTTAAGGGGGAGGATAACCTTTAAGAGTGTATGTTGTTGAGTTTGTAAAGCTTTGTGAAAGCTTAGTTGTAATCTTCATCAAATAGTGGATTGAACTCCTCAGCAAGAGAGGCTAAGGGAGAGGACGTAGGTGCCTAAGAAAAGACCGAACCTCTATAAATCTTGGTGTTAAATTATCTAACCTTATCTCTTGTTTATATTCATCTATTGTGCTTATCTATTTTGATAATTTGTGATTATTGAATATTATCTTTGAAAATTTTATTAAAACCAATTCACCCCCCTCTTGTTTATTCCAAGTCTTTAAGCTAACACTTTGAGCTAACACTTTTTACTGACAGTTAATACCCATTGATATAAACTTTTATGTTTTGAATTTTCCTATCTATACCAATAGTTTGTCTAATGTTATATCTTTTATCAATGGTCAATGACTATCGATACAACCTTATGCATTTTTACCTATACTGATAGTTTGTCTAACATTTTATTTTTACCGACGTTAAGACTCGTTGATATAGCATTATTTGTTTTTACCTATATCGACGATTAATAAGGTGGTAGAGATGTTAAAGCATTGTTAAAAAAGATTTCTTTTTTAATTATTAATATTAATTTATTTATAATCTTATAATACGATATGATTTCATAAAAGTAAAAATACACAATAAAGTACAAGATATTTGATAACATTTGAAATTAAATTACAAACAAATTGTTTTATAATCAACAAAACTAAGAATAGGCCAATAACTAAAGTCATTGTAAGAAGTCTAGGTTAAAACAATCATCATTGAGCGTCTACAAACATAATGCTTGAAGTAAATAAATAATTACCTGAAATAACTAATCCCATCATAGGTTTTTATGGAGCAACATCTGTATAAATAAAAAACATAATTACTTACTTAAGTTAAGAACAAAAAAATTAGAGTAATTTTAAAAATGATTTATATGAAACACTAAATACCAAAATGATTAGTATGTAAACAGTACTAAACAACATTTATGTTATTTTATTTAAATTAAATGTCCAGCAAAAAATTAGAGTAATTCTAGGTACATATAGTATACAAAACTCAACCTAATTGCTATTAATGATAGATTTTACACACAAAAGACAAATTTTAATAAATAGATAGAGGAACCAAAATAACAAAGTAACTTAAAATGATATTGCATAAATAACTCAATTCCAATTTCAATGAGCAAAAGAACATTATATACATATATAAAGATAAGCATGAAAAAAATTGTAATATTTACAATTGAATGTATCATCTCTTACCAACGTGATTCAAAGAAAAAGCAAAAAAGAATAATTGTATAACTCCAAATAGTATATGAAGGTAGACTTAAAAGACCAATTTCATATATAATAATCAATAAGAAATTTTAAAACAAATAGCATTTTAAATAAGATTGTTGTCTAATGCCAAAGTAGGTTCGCTAATATAACTTGTGCAATGTTAAATGCATACCATACAAAAGTGTGCACTACATAAGTCATAAGCCACTTATTTAACAAGGAAAAGCATAAGGTAATGGTAATCAGCCATAGTATATTACAAGGATACTAAATAATTATGACAGCCAAGAGGCACTTCTCGACCTTTTGGTAAAAATTGGAGCACATGATTAGGAGTAAAAAATTTCATGATGCCAAATGCAAAAATTATTCCATAGGCCTATACAGTTATCAATAAATATTTTTAAATATATGTTATCAATAGGAAATTGCATATATTATAAGACATTGCTTAAATTAAATGTTACTTCATATACCATAAGAAAATACCTAATTAATGAGCAGGGACATTGTATGATTATTGAAGTCCTATCACTTCACAAACTTAAATATAAAATGATAGATCAACAATTATTTTCTTAGATATAATAGATCCACGTCACAATTGGAGTAATGTTTCTATAATCCAAGTGGAGCTCTACTTAGGACTTTTGCAAGAGCATATAAGTGCGAGCATATAGCATTTTACAATACAAATTAGTGGGTTTTCAGTAATTCTTGAAGCATAGGCATTTTACCCTTTTTCTCCTTAACCGTGATCATGGGGCATGCCTAAGAATTTTGGGTGATCATTGATTAGTTCATTTGTTCTATTCAAGTATTTTAGAATTGTGGGAAGTTTAACCTCTCTTAGTTGACTAAATAAAGTTAGCCATAGTTCTGGTTGATTTTTTACTAGTCAGATAATATTAAATCCCCAAATGAAAGGCAATATAAAAAGGCTTGCATGAGTGAGTGAACATATATAATCATCTAGTAACTTGCGTATCCTACGTGGATTATTCAACTTAGTCAAGAAAATAATGTGAGAGCTTAAAAGCCAAGTTCCAATTTGTTAACTTGCATTTTCTCTTACTATGGCTTGCGAGTTTACAATTATGGCTATATCAACGGTCATCAAAGCTTTATTTTTATCTTTTTTTTTAACTCAAAAACAAAAAATCTTAATAGTTAGTGCTTATTAATCTAGTATTAGTGACAAATTAGTATCCGTTAGTTCAAAAACTTTGAAATTGAAACAATATCAAAACATGATGCTTATGTACTATTAAAAAAACCCCAGGATGCAAGCATTAAATCAATTTATTGTCAAGAACTAGGCTAGGCTAAAGAAGAAACCCAACTGTTATGAACAAGGACTGGCAACTACATATAGCATACGATATCATTCCACACATCAAATAAAGGCTCTCTGACAATTTTCAATTTTTTTCAAGCTTAAGAATTCTAAATGGAGACCTAGGTTGTAAGCCATTCTAAACTTTTTAAGTCTTGACAATTTTATTCCTATGTTATTCTTTTCAATTGTTTCAAAAGCTCCTTAAGAATCATAATATAAATTCTTTAGATGGCAATCATAATGGTTAAGAAACTTGCTTTTTTAATAAATTCTTTATTCTGCCTAATAGATACTAATTTAAAAAAAAACTGCTAATTTAAAAAAACCTGTAAGCTATTCCCAAAAAATTAAGAAAATTGTAAATGGTAAGGCAAAAATCCCAACCTACCCATTATCTCTATTCGGGGACTATCAGTTAAGGGGACATAGCAGCAATAGAATGGCTTTCATGAATTGATTCATTTAACAGGACATGGCATCAACAAACTGGCTTTCATGATTTGAATCGGTTAAAGGTACATGACAGCAACAGAGTAGCTTTCATGGTGGAAAAGCGTAAAAACTGAGAACATGGCAGTTAGAGAACTCACGTCTGAGAAACAACCAAGACGAATTGTCAGTTGAAGGGGACTACCGGTGCCAACTATAGCAACGACCATGACAGCAATAGAGCTTAGGAAAAGGATTGTGGTTTTAATGGTGGCAGCGAAGATAAGGGTAAAGGGCTTGTTTATTTAAGAGGAAATACACAGCTTATCTCAAAATGAAAAGAAAAAATACATAAAATATAAACTCTGACTTTTACCAACGGTCATAAAAAAATAGAGCATCAGTATTTTTTTCCCTTTTTTTGACGGGAATAAAAATCTATCAGTATAGATGGATAATTTTTTTATTTGAAATTTATACTGACAAATACAATAATATTCATCATTATAAAACATACTTATGCTGATAAATATTTATAAACTATCAAAAAAATTTATTATATGACGACTTAACAAAGTATTGATATATGTATTATATATTTTGATAGTTTTAAAAATTCATCTATATAAATCATTTTTACTTCTGCAATATGACTATTAGTATAGTCAACTGTCAGTATATGAAAGATTTCTTATAGTGTTGCTATAAACATATAAGAAAAAAAAGCTAAAAATTAAAAAACAAATTGATAATATAAAAAAAGTGAGAAATGTAATATTAGTACCATTTAGTATAAGATATACAAGAGGTGATATAATACACTAAGAAAGAGTTATGACAATTCTAAACGTAATAAAATGTAAGAATAATCGTAAAAAAAATCATTATAATATAAATAATTATGTTGACAATGTAAAATTTTTTCTAAATATTAATATTTAAATATATAAAGAAAATAGCTAAAAATTGAAAAAAAAAAAAGGTAATGTAAAAAGTGAGAAAAATGTAAAATTAGTATAATTTGGCCTTAAATGGGTAAAAAGTATTGTAACACACTAAGAAAAAAGTTATGACAATTCTAAGCTTAATTAAAGGTAAGAACAATTATAAAAAGAAATTATTGTAATGTAAATAATTAAGTAGTCAAAATAAAATTTTAATTAATTATTTTTTGTAAATATATATAAAAAGATAACTAAAAATTAAAAAACATATTGGTAAAGTAAACAAGCAAGAAAAAACATAAAATTAGTATAATTTTGTATAAAATGGGTATGAATTGTCATAATACGCTAAAAAAGAGTTATGATAATTTTAAATGTAATAAAAATTAAGAATAACAATAATAATATATTAATGTAATGTAAATAATTATATTAGCAATGTAAAATTTTAATTAATTATTGTTTTGTAAATATCTAAGAAAAATATATAGAAATTAAAAAATAAATTGATAATGTAAATGAGTGAAAACAAACGTAAAATTAATACCATTTGGTGTAAAATAGGTAAAAAATATCATAACACATTAAAAAAAAGTTATGGTAATTTTAAACATAATGAATAGTCAAAACAACCATAGGAAGATATTATTGTAAAGTAAATATTATGTTGATAATATAAAATTTTAATTAATTATTGTTCTTTTAAATATATAAGAAAAATATCTAAAAATTGAAAAACAAATTGGTAACATAAACAAGTGAGAAATAATAAAAAATTATTATCATTTGGAGTAAAATGGATAAAAAGTGTCGTAACGTACTAAGAAAAAGTTATAACAATTCTAAATGAAATAAAAAGTAAGAACAACCATAAAAATATATTATTATTGTAATATAAATAATTATAATGATAATAGAAAATTTAATTTAATTATTATTATTGTCTATAAATAAGAAAAATAGATAGAAATTAAAAAATAAATTGGTAATATAAAAAAGTAAAAAAAATGTAAAATTAATATCATTTGACGTAAAATAGATAAAAAGTGCTGTAACACACTAAGAAAGTGCTATGATAATTTTAAACGTAATGGGAAGTAAAAACAATTGTAATAAGATATTATTGTAATGTAAATATTTAAGAAGAGAATAAAAAAATTTTAATTAATTATTGTTTTTTATAAATATATAAGAAAAATAGCTAATAATTTAAAAAACAAATAGGTAATGTAAACAAGTAAAAATATTATCATTTAGTGTAAAATGAGTAAGAAAGAGTTATGCAATTCTAAATGTAATAAAAGGTAAGAAAAATTGTAAGAAAATATTATTGTAACATAAATAATTAAGTAAATAATATAAAATTTTAATTGATTTTAGTTTTTATAAATATATAATAAAAATAGCTAAAATTAAAAAACAAATAAGCAACATAAAAAAGAGAGAAAAATGTAAAATTTATATTATTTGCTGTAAAATGAGTAAGTGCTGTAATACACTATAAAAAAGTTATAATAATTCCAAATGTAATCAAAAGTAAGAACAATTGTAAAAAAATATTATTGTAATTTAAATAATTAAGTATCCAATGTAAAACTTCAATTAATTATTGTTGCTGTAAATATATAAATAAAATAGCTACAAATTAAAACAAATAAGTAAACTAAACAAGTGAGAAAAATAGTAAATTTTGTATTATTTGGTGTAATATAAGTAAAAAGTATTGTAACATACATTAAGAAAAAGCTATAACAATTCTAAACTTAATAAAAAGTAAGAATAATTGCAATAACATATTATTATAACGTAAATAATTAAGTAAGTAACATAAATTTTTAATTAATTATTATTTTTGTAGATATATAAAAAATTAAAAATTAAAAAATAAATAGATAACATAGACAAAAAATAGGAAGTATAAAATTTGTATCATTTAACGTAAAATGAGTAAAAAATGTCATAACACACTAAAAAAAGTTATGACAATTCTAAACTTATTGAAATGTAAGAATAACCATACGAAAATATTATTATAATATAAATAAATAAAAAAAAATGAAAATTAATTATTATTCATGTAAATATATATATATAAGAAAAATATCCAATAAATAATAATAAAAAGATTTGATAACTTAAACATGCGAGAGAAAACATAAAATTTATATCATTTTGTGCAAAATGTGTAAAAAATATACTAGCACAATAAAAAAAAGTTATGAGAATTCGAAATGAACAAAAAATAAGAACAATTGTAAGAAAATATTATTATAAAGTAAATAATTGAGTCAGTAATATAAAATTTTAATTAATTATTATTTTTATAAGTATGTAAAAAAATAATTAATAACAATTAAAATTTATTAGCATAAATAAGTGAGAGGAATAGTAAAATTTCTCTTATATATGAAAGTCATTATTATACCATTTTTAGTCTTAAAAATTATTAACATAAATATTTATATAGTAATTTTATTTTCCAATTCATAGTAAAAATGTTTATGTAATAATAAAAAATGTCACATCTTAATTAAATGGCGTTTTGAATATATTGAATTTTTTTAATAAAAAGACATCAAAATTTACAAGCAAAGTTTCCATGAAAGAAAACTTATACAAATAAAATGGTACAATGGTAGCTTTCTTTTTTACGATTTATGTTAATAAATTTTCAAGACTAAAAACAAAAATCATACAAATAAAATCATAAAATATATAATACAAATAACTAAAAATAATTTAAAATTAAAATAATTGATATTTTAAATTCAAAAATAAAATTATTAAGATGAATAATAAAATTTGTACTAATTATTTTTGTAGTATTGTTATATAGTTAATGTAGACACCCAATTTGGTCCAGGCCCGGATCAATTGGGCTTGGTCCAAATAGGTAAGTCTATTTTCTTTTTCTTTTTTTTGTATTTTACATTTTTATTTTTATTATTTTATTGTTTTTTTTATATATTTTTTTCTTTTATTTTTATCTTAGGTATTTACTTATTTATTAATATGTATATATCATTATTGTTATTATTATTTTCTGTTAATAGTTATATGTATTTCAGATTATATGTTATATGTTATTTAATTTTAATTTATCTGTTAATTTTTTGATTTATTTAATTTATTTGATTTTTTGATTTTTATTTCGACTGAAATTGGATTGAGATTCAATTAGAAGAGTCTATGTTGGATTCAATGATTGAATCCCGATTTAAAGAAGAATTGGGATTGATCAGAAACTCTTCTAATCAATCATTATAAAAGGGATCCTCAAGAACAGAAGAAAACATAAAAATAGAGAAAAAGCTACTGACTGAGAAAAAAGCAGACAGAAGATTTTTTAAAGCTAAAAAGGGTTTAGAGGCGTTAGAATAGCTTTAGGAATCGGGGGAAATTTTTGGAGATTTTTTCTGTGAATTTTTTTGGAAATTTCTAGAAAATTTCCAGATTCCGGGAACTTTTCAGTGAAAGTTGAATTTTTCGGTGACAATTCTGGCCAAGTTTGAAGTTTCTGGCCAGCTGTCCAGTTTTCGGTGAAGATTCCTAGAAACTGACCAACTTTCTGACGAACTTTCGGTGAAAAACCTAGATTCTGACCAATTTTAGAGAGAAGGAGAGAAAGAAAGAAGAGAGAGAGAGAAGAGAGGGGCTTCTGCTGAAAAAATGAAAGAACCAGCCTTATATACCCTCTCAAATGATGCCATTTTTACATTAAATAACCTAAAGGATCCGCGTGTTTTGCCAAGATCCGACCCGACCCGAACGTCGACTCGCGTGTGATCTGCCTTCCTGAGCCGTCAGTCGAGCTGAGTCGACCTTTCGAGTCGCGTTCTCCGAGCCGTTTTTCTTCCTTAACCCGACCCGAGCCGAACCGTTCTCTGAGCCGCTCTAGGTTTTTATTTATTTATTTATTTACTTATTTATTCATTTATTTTATTATTAGATTAGGTTTATTTATCTTTATTTTATTCTTATTTTGGTTTTACTTTTCTTTATTTTTTTATTTTTTATTTTCACTTTTATTTTGTTTTATTATTTGTTTTCTTTAAATAAATCTAAAAAAATATTTTTGGGGAAAAGTTGAAAGTATCAATTTTCCTTAAAAATAAAAGGTTTTCTTTGAGAAAAAGTTGAAAGTATCAATTTTCCTCGAAATTAAAGTTTTCCAAAAAATATTTTTGGGGAGAAATTGAAAGTATCAAATTTCCTTAAAAATAAATTTGAAAGTATCAATTTTCCTTAAAAATAAATTAAAAAAAAAAGATTTTGAGGAAAAGTTGAAAGTATCAATTTTCCTCAAAATTAAAATTTTCAAAAAAAATATTTTTGGGAAAAAGTTGAAAGTATCAATTTTCCTCGAAATTAAAGTTTTCAAAAACAAAAATATTTTTAGGAAAAAGTTGAAAGTATTAATTTTTCCTGCACAAAAACAATCATTTTTTTATTCTTTTTTATTTTTTTTAATGTTAAATAATTCGACGATGGAGCCTATGCAAGTGAAACAGTAGTTTTCTTGCACACTCCTGAGGTGAGGGAATTTTTTCAATTTTTTGCTAAAAGTATTAGAGTCAATTGAGAATAATTTCCAATAATTAATTACTTGGTAAAATTTTAAGGCTCATTGGATAACACAAATTTAAGCTGGTACTATCTTTTGATGGGCGTTGTGAGGGTGTTATAACCTTCCTCACACGTAACCGAACTCCCGAACCCTGTTCTGGTTAGTAGACTTGAACCTATTCTTTTAGGAACCCTTAAACTTAGGTGTTCCCTAAAAGAATAGATTTCTTAGGTGGCCAATCGCACCTAGATAAAAAAGATTGATGGCGACTCCCTTAAGTCAATGTCTAGCGATAGATCCCCGGATCTAGACGTTATGACAGCTTGGTGACTCCACTGGGGACTTTGAGAGTCAGGCCAGCAAATAATTTGTGTTATCCAAAAGCCTAATAAAATTGAACCTTTTTGTATATATGTGTTATTATTCATTCATGTTTATTTACCTTGTTAATTATGTCATTCATATGCATGTGCATAACATGAGCTCTACACCCGAGCTCCGTCCTTTTAAGAGGGAGTAAAGTACCTATTGCTTTCATGAGGTCTAATGCCTTCGCAGTGGCTAGCGAAATACTCCCACTCAAATTGAACCTTTTCCGTTTGTAGCTTGTAATGGGTGAGGATTAGGGTGCCTTACTAGTCTGTGATGGACAAGGATGTAAGGAGCAATTTGAGGACCTTTGGATTTTGACCTTAAAATCGCATATAGTGAACCTTAAAAGCGCCTAACCTATAGATAGAGCTATCACTCTTCCCTTTTAGAATTGACCAAAAGCATAGGATTCATCCCTTTTACTCTGTGTGATGTTTAAATTTACTTAGTTATTTATTCTTTTTTTGGGTATACTAACCTTTTTCTTATTCTTTTGCATTGGTTCATATGCATATCATAAAGTTACATAAAGAACATTTGCTTGAAAAACGGTTTTCAACAAATTTTTTCATGGACTCCACTAAATGACTAGTTTGTTCTTCATCCGTATTAGCACCTTGTGGGACACCCAATGAAGTAACGACCCAGTCAGAAAAGATTCAACTAAAGATGAGAGCTTGCTTGTCAATCGGGTATGATTCTACTCTGTCTCAAGAAACATCTATCCTCTTCAAACAGAATAATTTAGAGGATTTGGTTGATATTTGAAAGAAGATGAGTCTGTCAAGACAAGAGCAGTTTTACCAGAGATATGGGCATATGCACACCTAGTAGTAGTTGTTGATGATCAACTAATCAGAGCTGCAGCACAATTCTGAAATCCTACATACAAGTGTTTCATCTTTAACTATGCTAATATGACTCCTACCATCGAAGAATATTCAATTTTGTTAGGTTTGCACCTCAAGGCTCCTGACAAGATATATGTCAAAAAACACAAGTCAGGATTTCGTAAAGGTCTAGCTCGACTCATGGGGATAGACAAGGAAATTATGGATTCTCATACAAAAAAGAAACAAGAACAGGTTTGCCTACCTTGGAAGTTCTTTCATGAGTTTTTGATTCAACATGCCAATAAAGAACGGGGGTTAGATATATTTGCCTTGGCCATATACGGATTGGTGATCTTTCCAAAGGTTTTGGGATATATTGAGATAGTAGTGGTTGACTTCTTTGAGAGTGTGATCAATGGTTGTAATCCTTTAACGGTAATATTAGCAGAGACTATCAGATCTTTGAGTTATTGTCGTCAAAATGGAAGGCGCTTCATAGGTTGCATACAGTTATTGTACTTATGGATGAAAAGCCATTTTGAATAGGAAAATGGTACTTTCTCAAAGCTTTATATTCGTAATCATGTTTCGATCAAGGAATTCTGTGAAAGTGGGTGGTCCGAACGAAAGTTTAAACAAGAATGGATAACTTTTCTACAAAAGTTGAAAAGCGCCAAGGTGAGATGGTTGGCCTCATGGATGAATCATGAGCCTATGTTGTATCAATGTGGGGATAGTACAGTGGTCCAATTTTTGGGTTTATGAGGAGTGACAAATTATGCACCACTCCTAGTGAGAACGTAATTTGGGAGAGAACAATTCATTCCTATGACTTATGGGCTTCATCAGTTAGATTTCTCTTACAGTGAGCCTAAAGCATTTCAAAGGATGAATGATTGATTAAAGCATGGAAAAATCCCCGAAGAGTGAGTCCTGGATCATTTACTGATAAAGTCACCCCAGGGTACTTGGTTTGGAGAACAAAAAGAAGATAAGAAATGGTATTCACTTATGAAATCTCTCAACCACTAACAGAAGAAAAACTCGAAGAGACACCATCAGAATTAGAGCTGGCAACAAAAGAATTTGAGTCTGAAAAGGGCAAGTTAAAGCAAAAAATCCAAAAGCTTCAAGAAGAAAAAAGCCTAGTGGAAAGATAAAGCCGAAAGTTATAAAGTTAAAGTTCACAAGATTGCTAGAGAATGTGATACAGCTATTGAAGATCTAACAAAGCTACACCAAGAGCATAAAAGGTTATGTGTGAGAGAAAGAGCCAAAGAGATAATCATTATCGAGCTGACTGAGGAAAATACAAGATTGAAGCAAGAGTATGCTGAATTGGAAGAAGAAAGTACCGAAGCACAGGTAGAAATTAACATGTTAAACAGTTATTTGAGCAGGCTAAGTCAAAAGTTGAATGAACAAGGAGACCACGTTGCTGCATTGGTTAGAGAATATAGAGAATTATCATACCAAGTCTGGTGTGGTAAAAGAGAAAACTTAAGAAGGCAGAAATACATTGAGCACCTAATGAACCAAATCTATAAAGGGGTATGCAAGGCAAGAGAGATGGTGGAAAAGGCAGAGGCATTGAGACAAATGGTGACCTCAGTAGGAGAATATGGACAAAGTCTGTTGAACTTCATCGAAGAAGCCAAGGCCCAGTATGAACAAATCAAACAATTTTATGGCTATAATTCTAGGATGATAAACTCAATGTAGATAAAAGTTTTTTTTTGGAATAAATGAAATCTTTTAGTTGAATACCATTTTTAAGGTAAATGTTCTTTGCATACATGCATTTTTCATTCATTGCATTCTCATTCATTACGGTTAACAAAGTAACCATGTGATAGTCATGCAAATTTACTAATTCTAAGATATGGTACTCAAGGTTCAAGGATAGCTCCATCTAGCGTGAACCTTACCCATCAATACAACACAAGATCCAGAGCCAAACAAATAGAGCAGAAAAATTCTGACAGATTTAAAAAAATAGAAAAAGCACAGGAGAAGATGAAAAGTGAGTTGAGCAAGATTTTGGATGCTCTTAATAACCTGAATAAAGGAAAAGAAGTTGAAGAAAATGCAAGCCAACAAGTTCCCCTATTGTAAGAAGTGGCTGACCCTTTATATCCTCTAGGTTTTGGCCCACCTCAAGCCCAGTCTGCTTAAGAGGTTCCACCGCAGCACTTCACATATCCAACATATCCTAGAATACCATCAGCCTCCAACCCAGGGCATTATAATAGCTATGTAAATCCTGTCTTTACTAAAAAGGCTGTAGAGCCAATTCCTAATCTAGATGATTTAAAAGAGAAGGAGAAAGAAAAGATAAGAGTGGAAACTCAAGAAAGTTTCAAGATTAGTATGCTAGAGTAAAGGCTACGGGCTGTGGAAGGATTTAGTTTTTATGGGTCAGTTGATGCTGCTGGGCTTTGCCTAGTCCCTGATGTGGTCATTTCTCATAAGTTCAAAGTACCAAAATTAAAAAATATGACAGTACAAAGTGCCCCAGAACTCACATCACAATGTATTACCAGAAGATGACAGCTCATGCTCATGATGAAAAGCTATTAATGCATGTCTTTTAGGATAATCTTATTGGCTCTATGGCCAGATGGTATGGTCAGCTGGACAAAACCCGCATTCACTCTTGGAGTGATATGGTACATGACTTCATCGGTCAATATCGACATATTATCGATTTGGCCCCTGATCGTTTGTCTTTACAGAATCTGAAGAAAAAGGCAAACGAGTCTTTTAAAGAGTATGCCCAGAGGTGAAGGGATATTGCTTCTCAAGTACAACCTTCTCTGACTGAGAAAGAGACTACAGTGCTATTTTTTAGCATTTTAAAACCTCCATATTATGAAAAGATGATAGGGAATGCAACGAAAAACTTTACTGACATGGTAATTTCGAAAGAAATTATTGAGAGTGCCATCAAGAATGACAAGCTAGAAAGAAATGAAGCATCTAGCAAGAGAGTCTTGAAGAAGAAAAAAACTGAAGCTCAGGCTATGAGCTTTGATAGATAGCAATTTAGAGGCTATCAACCCTACTCACCACCAGGATATCTGCCATATTATCCTACTATAAATAACACTTCCCTTTACCCATACCAACCATTTGTACAATCACTATATCCCCAAACATATCAAACCCCTCATAGGGCTCAAAATACCATGTATAGTCCTAACAATCAGCCTACCCCAAGACCCTAAAATCGCCCAACTAATCCCATTAGTGGTTCACGGGAGCAATGAACTACCCGTGAGAAACCTGTGTTTGATCCAATTCTAATGACTTATACAAAATTATATAAGAAGCTTTACAATAGTCATTTGATTGCTCGAAGTAAATTGGAACCCCTCAAGCCACCTTACCCCAAGTGGTACGATCCCACAGCCCACTGCAACTACCATTATAGGATTGCTGGTCACTCTACAGAAAATTGCACCATCCTGAAACACAAAGTGCAACGGTTGATCAAGGATGGGATGATTTGCTTTGATATGGGAGGGGTGACTGCACCGAATGTTAGTGGCAATCCTTTGCCGAATCATAATGTGAATGTTATAAGTGAAGAACAGGAGCGCCATGTGAAGAAAAGAGTGGCAGATATTAAAACACCTCTCAGCCAACTGTTTAATGTTTTACAAAGAGTTGGCATGATATGACTAGTAAGTCCACATAGCTATCATGGAGCATATATAGCTGGTACTAGTTGTAAGTATCATAATGGGGTAATAGGCCATTCCATTGAGACTTGTGAGTAGTTTCACCAAGAGGTGCAAAAACTCTTGGATTCACATCAGATGGAGGTCTATGAAGAAAGATAAGATTTAAAGAATATTGAGGTGTACATGATTGATAGGCCTGTAAAGTTGTTTTTTAAAACCAGTAACAATTCAGTGTAGGAACAAACTGAAGTCAATCATAAACAAACTCCTCCCCAATTGGTAACTTTTAAAGTCCCGACTCTTTTTTCGTACAAAGATGATAAAACTGTACCCTAGAGATATGGTTGTGACACTATAGTTCAAGAGCAAGAAGAAGATATCCCTAAAGTCGATGCTTCCAATATAATTGGTGTAGGAGGTATTACTCGAAGTGGGAGGTGTTACACTCTAGAAATGTTAAAAAAGGCTAGAAGGGAAAAGGCTAAAGAAAGAGAAAGATGGAATAATCTTGAAATAGAACCTGAAGAAGATCTTCCAAAGCCAGTATCAAAAAGAGAGGTTTGTGAATTCCTGAAGCTGGTAAAATATAATGAGTATTCAGTTGTGGAATAGTTGAATAAAATGTCAACTTGAATCTCATTATTATCATTGCTGTTGAACTCAGACCCACACCGAAACGCCCTGCTGAAAGTGTTGAATCAGGCATACGTGGCACATAATGCATCTGTTGAATATGTGAACCACCTGGCTGGAAATTTAGTCATGCCAAATTATATTTCATTCAGTGATGATGAGATTCCTTTGGAGGGAAAAGAAAATGCCAACGCTCTGCATATCACAGTCAAGTGCAAGAGCCATATCATAGCCAAGATCCTTATCGATAATGGCTCTGTTTCAATGTCATGCCTATGTCAACTTTAGTAAGACTACCCATCGACTACTCTCACGTGAAGGACAGTCAGATGATTGTGAGAGCCTTTGATGGGACTAAAAAAAAGTCTTGGGGGATATCGAGATGCGCTTACAAATTGGGCCATGCACTTTCAATGTAAAGTTTCAAGTGATGGATATCTTTTTATCTTACAGCTATCTGTTAGGAAGACCATGGATTCACATGGCAGGAGCTGTGCCCTCTACTTTGCATCAAAAGATCAAGTTTAATGTAGAAGGTCAATTAGTAGTGGTAGTTGGAGAGGAAGACATGCTAGTGACCCAACCATTGAACACTTCATATGTAGAGGCTGCCAAAAAAACATTGGAATGCTCCTATCGATATTTTGAATTAGTTAATTCTGTAGGTGAAGGATTTCAAAATCAGCATTTTTCAAGGATAGTGATGAGCCAAGTCATCAATAAGGGCTGGTATCCAGGACTAGGGCTAGGCAAAAACTTATAGGGAATAAAGGAACCCCCGATAGTGATAGACAATAGTGACAGGGGAGGTCTAGGCTATGAGATGACAGAATGGGAAGTCAAAAGAAGGCCATCGGGAAAGACAGTAAGACTAATGTTTATCCCACACTTGTATGAGACTTTCAGACCTGGAGGATTCATGTACCCAGAGACGGGAAAAAGTGTGGAAAATGCTTTTGCCCAGCTAGCCATTAATGCTGTTGAAGATGAAGTAGGGCTTAATCAAGAAGAGTGCGTTCGCCTTTGTCCACCAGATTATGAGCTGAATAATTGGAGTGCCATCAAGATGCTTGTGACTTTTGATTCTAATACAATGTAATTGTAACATCCCAATAGCTATTGCCTAAGGAATTGGGGTGATCTTTCTTGTTTGGGCCATTCATTTTTTATTATTTTTAATAAAAAATATGAAGGATGCATTTTCATTCATTTCTTCTTGTGTCTTCATTATTTCCATCTTTTCAAGCACATCTTGCCAACATATCCCATTTCATTTAATTTTAGGTCTTTAAATGAACATGAAGATAATCATGATAACAATCAAGAGGTTAGCTTTGAGAATTCAATTAACACTGATGAACTTGACAATGAAGAGAATTCTGAAGAATATGTCATGCCTCTGGACTTAATGAGATTGATTGAATAAGAAAATAAGCCAATTGAGCCTCATCAGGAGGTAGTGAACTTAGTGAATTTGAGAGATGAAGAGAATAAGAAAGAGGTCAGAATGGGCACTTCACTTTCATCAAGAGATAGGCAACGATTGGCAGACCTACTTTGAGAATTTGTAGATGTATTTGCTTGATCTTACCAGGATATGCTAGGGTTAAGCACAGAGATAGTGGAGCACAGATTGTCCTAAAGCCAGAATGTAAGCCAGTTCAGCAGAAACTGAGACGGATAAAGCTCAAATGCTACTAAAGATTAAAAAAGAGGTAAAGAAACAATTTGATATAGGTTTTCTATAAGTGGCTAAGTATCCAGAGTGGGTAGCCAATATAATCCCAGTTCCTAAGAAAGATGGGAAGGTACGAATGTGTGTAAACTATCAGGACTTGAATAAGGCTAGCTTAAAGGATAACTTTCATTTACCTCATATCGACACACTGGTAGATAACACGGTTAAGCATTCGATTTTCTCTTTTATGGATGGTTTCTCAGGGTATAATCAGATAAAGATGGCTGCAGATGATATGAAAAAGACTACTTTTGTGACTATGTGAGGAACCTTTTGCTACAAAGTCATGCTTTTTGGGTTAAAGAATGCTCGAGCAACATATCAAAGGGTCATGGTAACACTCTTCCATGACATGATGCACAAAGAGATCGAGGTGTATGTAGATGATATGATTGCAAAGTCGTGTGAGGATGAAGATCATGTCACCAGCCTCAAAAAGTTATTTGAGAGGTTGAAAAAATTTTAGCTCAAATTAAACCTAGCCAAGTGCACCTTTGGGGCAAAGTCAGGAAAGTTGCTAGGCTTTGTGGTCAGTGAAAGAGGAATTGAAGTCGATCCAGATAAGATACAGGCCATTCAAACTCTATCACCTCCCAGCACGCCAAAAGAAGTTCGAGGTTTTCTGGGGAGATTGAACTACATTTCTTGGTTTATCTCTCAGCTTACTTACAAATGTGATCCCATATTTAAACTTCTTCGTAAGAATAATCCTGGAAAATGGAATGAAGAATGTCAAAGGCGTTTGATAAAATTAAGCAATACTTATCAAACCCTCAAGTATTGGTGCCACCTGTTCCAGGGAAACCTTTTAATTTTATACTTAACTGTATATGAAAATTCAATGGGATGTGTACTGGAGCAGCAAGACGAGGCTAGCCGAAAGGAAAGAGCTATTTACTATCTGAGTAAAAAGTTCACAGAATATGAATCCAAGTATTCTTCATTGGAAAAAATGTGTTGTGCATTAGCATGGACTGCTAAAAGACTCAGACAGTATATGCTCTATCATACTATATGGCTCATAGCAAAATTAGATCCAATTAAGTATATCTTCGAGAAGCCTTCTTTGTCTGAAAAAATTACTAGGTGGCAAGTAATGCTCTCGGAATATGATATTATCTACGTAAGCCAAAAAGCAATAAAAGGGGGTACTATAGCAAAATTTCTTGCAGATCGTGCTACTGAAGAGTATGAGCCAATAAAGTTAGAATTCCCTGATGAAGACCTAATGACTATTTCCTAATTGGAGGAAGGGAAGCATGGAGAAAAATGTTGGAGAATGTACTTTGATGGAGCTGTTAATGCTTTGAGGCATAGAATTGGGGTAATTTTAATCTCTCCAAAAGAACAATACTGCCCTGTAATAGCAAGGTTAAATTTCAATTGCACAAATAACATCACTGAATATAAGGCATGTGTCATGGGCTTACAAGCTACTATAGATAGAAGAGTGAAAGTACTGAAAGTGTTTGGAGACTCAGCTCTAGTTATATATCAGTTGAAAGGAGAATGGGAGACGAGAGATTCAAAACTCGTTCCATATCATAAGTATATTCTAGAGTTGATGAAATAATTTGAAGATATCCAGTTTAACCACTTACCTCGAGAAAAGAATTTGATTGTTGATGCATTGGCTACTCTAGCTGCAATGATTCGAATTAATGATAATATCGATATTCAGTCCATCAAGTTAGATGTTAAGGATATACCAGTTTATTGCTCTAATGTAGAGGAAGAAGAAGATGGAAAGCCCTGGTATTATGACATCCTACAGTATATTAAGGATCAGCAGTACCCAGTTCAAGCAACAAAAAATGATAAAAGGGTCATCCAAAGATTGGCTATGAGCTTTTTCTTAGATGAGGATGTCCTGTACAAAAAAAACAGGGATAAAGTATTATTGAGGTACGTAAGTAAGATTAAAGCGAAGAGAATCATTGAAGAGGTACATGATAGAATATGTGGGGCACATACCAGTGGACATATGATGGCGAGATAGATCATGAGAGTAGGATATTACTGGTTGATGATAGAGAATGATTGCATTGACTATGCTCGTAAATGCCATAAATGCCAGATATATGCTGATAAGATCCATGCTTCACCATTTGCTTTACATGTTATGGCACTACCATGGCCATTTTTAATGTGGGGCATGGATGTCATTGGTCCAATCACCCTAAAGGCTTCTAACGGGCACAGATTCATTTTTGTGATAATAGATTACTTCACAAAATGGGTAGAGGCAGCGTCATATGCAAGTGTGACATGATTTGTGGTTTGTAAATTCATAAAGAGAGAGATCATCTGTAGATATAGGCTTTCGAAGAGAATTATTTTAGATAATGCCAAGAATCTAAATAGTAAGATGATGCAAGAAATATGTGTTCAATACAAGATCAAGCATCATAATTAGGCACCATACCATCTGAAAATGAATGGGGCAGTTGAGGCAGCCAATAAGAACATAAAAGGATTTTGGAGAAAATGATCGAGACTTACAAAAATTGGCATGAGAAGTTACCATTTACATTACATGCATATCGAATGTCAGTTCGTACCTCTACTGGGACAACCCCATTTTTTTTGGTTTATGGTATGGAAGTTGTACTACTAGTGGAAGTAAAAATCCCCTCCTTGAGAGTTTTAAAAGAAGTTGAGTTGGAAGAAGCTGAATGGATTCGAGAACATTATGAGTAGTTAAATTTCATAGAAGAAAAGAGATTGACTGCATTGTGCCATGGTCAATTATATCAAAGAAGAATGATGAAAGCTCATGATAAAAAGATTCAGCCCCGTTACTTTCGAGAAGGAGAGTTGATCTTGAAAAGAATTCTCTCAATCCAGCACGTTAGTAGAGGAAAATGGACTCCAAATTAGGAAGGACCGTATGTGGTGAGACGGGCTTTTTCAAGTGAAGCACTAATACTGACTGAGATGGATGGAAATGATTTATCCCATCCTATAAATTTTGATGCTGTGAAGAAATACTATGCTTGAAAAAAATAAAAAAATGAAAAAATGAAAAAATGAAAAAATAAAAAAATGAGAAAAGAAAAAAAGTGAATGAAAAAAGAGGACTCAAGGCGAAAACCTTAAAAGGGCGGTTTGAGTCATAGGGGGTTTTTCTAAGTTGAAAACCTAAAAAGGCAGCTTAGATAAGGAGAATACAGCATCAAATTTAAAAGTCCGCTGACATGGAGGCTAGCAAATTCAGAAAAGTTCCAAGTTGTTAAATACATCAGAGGTTTGGGTTTTCAGAAAAAACTTTAAGATGTATTATCATGATTATCTGATTGTTCATTTTGGGCTTTATCCCCATACTTATCATTGTAATTCTCTCTTGGTCAAAATTAGCCAACATTTTGCTAATAAGAGACATTCTATTTTCATTCTTTGTGTCTTTTTCTGGTGACTGTTTCTCAACCATTCATATTTCTTTCTTCCTAATACCCCACCACATGAAAGAAATGTGTAAATGCATTCTTACTTTTTGAGTTTGAAATAATGATTGATGAATGAATAACAACATGAAAGATTTTTACATTACATTGAATAAGTCAAGAGTGATAAAGACAGAATCGAGATGTTCAATTCTTGATTAGGACATTGAATCTGGGAAGAGATTTCTTACAAAAAGAATGTGAGTAGAAGAGACAATTAAGAGCTACACTGGCTCGATCTTAGAAGAGTAGTGTAATTGGATCTTTGAAGAATCAAAGGGCTTGATGCCTAAGAAAAGAGCTTGAGAAACTTGAGTACCATACATTGAATAGGAATTAATTAGCCAACATTTGCATAGCATGCATTGAAATTCATATGCATTGCATAGCATATACTATTTTCAGGAAAGTATAGTGTATAAATTCAAGAAGCAGAGGTGTTCCAACATCCCATATAGAGAAGATAGATGTGAAGATATTTTCAAATTTGAGAAGAAACTTGTCAGGTAAGTTCCTAATCCTTGAAATAGGATGTCTTTTGGTATCAGGGTTGATTTATAAGACCTTTGGGCATAATCTCCTGAAATTCCTTCAAACACAATTTTCAACTCCTTTGGACATGACTGTCAAGGAGCAATTTACTTTTCAAAAGTTGTGGTGCCTCTGTTTAAATGAGCAATTTACTTTTCAAAGTCGTGGTGCCTCTGTTTAGATGAGCAATTTACTTTTCAAAGTCGTGGTGCCTCTGTTTAGAGGAGCAATTTACTTTTCAAAAGTCGTGGTGCCTCTGTTTAGAGGAGCAATTTATTTTTCCAAAGTCGTTGAGCCTCTGATTAGAGGAGCCATTTATTTTTCCAAAGTCGTTAAGCCTCTGATTAGAGGAGTCATTTATGTTTCTCAAAGTCATTGAGCCTCTGCTTAAAGGAGCTTTGATCAAAAACAAAAAAAAAAAAAAAATAAAAAATGTCAAGTTAAGTCTTGACTGGGTGTCTACGCCTTTGCGCAATTTCTGTTTCACAGAAAATATGCAAAGAGGGGCAGTTGTAGACACCCAATTTGGTCCAGGCCCGGATCAATTGGGCCTGGTCCAAATAGGTAAGTCTATTTTCTTTTTTTTTTTGTATTTTACATTTTTATTTTTATTATTATTATTATTTATATTTTTTTCTTTTATTTTTATCTTAGGTATTTACTTATTTATTAATATGTATATATCTTTATTATTATTATTATTATTATTGTTAATATTTATATGTATATCAGATTATATGTTATCTGTTATTTAATTTTAATTTATTTGTTAATTTTTTGATTTATCTGATTTATTTGATTTATTCGACTGAAATTGGATTGGGATTCAATCAGAAGAGTCCATGTTGGATTCAATGATTGAATCCCGATCCAAAGAGGAATTGAGATTGATTAAAAACTCTTCTGATCAATCCCTATAAAAGGGATTCTCAGGAATAGAAGAAAACACAGAAAATAGAGAAAGAAGCTACTGGCTGAGAAAAAAAGCAGACAGAAGATTTTTGAAAGCTAAAAGGGGTTTAGAGGCATTAGAATAGCTTTAGGAATCGGGGGGAAATTTTTGAAGATTTTTTCTGTGAATTTTTTTGAAAATTTATGGAAAATTTCCAGATTCCGATGAACTTTCCAACGAAAGTTGAATTTTTCAGCGACAATTTCGATCAAGTTTGAAGTTTTCGACCAGCTGCCCAGTTTTCAATGAAGATTCCTAGAAACTGACTAACTTTTCGGTGAACTTCTAGCGAAAAATCCAGATTTCGGCCAATTTTCTAGAATCCGATGAATATTCAACCGCAGTTCTTCAAAAGTTTTAGAGAGAAGGGAGAGAAAAAAAAAGAAGATAGAGAGAGGGGAGAGGGCTTCTGCTGAAAAAACAAAAGAACCAGCCTTATATACCCTCTCAAAACGACATCGTTTTTGCGTTAAATAACACAGAGGATCCGCGCATTTTGTTAAGATCCGACCTGACCCGAGCGTCGACCCACTTTTTGACCCGTGCATGATCTGCCTCCTCGAGCCGTTAGCAGAGCCTAGCCGACCTTTCAAGCCGTGTTAAATAACACAGAGGATCCGTGCATTTTGTTAAGATCCGACCCGACCCGAGCGTCGACCCACTTTTTGACCCACGCATGATCTGCCTCCTCGAGCCGTTAGCCGAGCCTAGCCGACCTTTCAAGCCGTGTTCTCCTAGCCGTTTTTCTTTCTTAAACTGAGTCGAGTTGAGCCGTTCTCCGAACTGCTTCAGGTTTTTATTTATTTATTTATTTGTTTTTTTATTATTAGATTAGGTTTATTTAATATCTTTTATCTTTATTTTATTCTTATTTTTGTTTTACTTTTCTTTATTTTTTTATTTTTTATTTTCACTTTTATTTTGTTTTATTATTTTATTTTCTTTAAATAAAATCCAAAAAAATATTTTTGGGGAAAAGTTGAAAGTATCAATTTTCCTCGAAATTAAAGTTTTTCAAAAAAATATTTTTAGGGAGAAGTTAAAAGTATCAATTTCCCTTAAAAATAAATTTTCAAAAAAGATTTTTTTGAGGAAAAGTTGAAAGTATCAATTTTCCTTAAAAATAAATTTTTAAGAAAAAAGATTTTTGAGGAAAAGTTGAAAGTATCAATTTTCCTCTAAATTAAAAGTTTCCAAAAAATATTTTCGGGGAAAAGTTGAAAGTATCAATTTTCCTTAAAAGTAAATTTTCAAAAAAAAAGATTTTTGAGGAAAAGTTGAAAGTATCAATTTTCCTCGAAATTAAAGTTTTCCAAAAAAAAATTTTTGGGGAGAAGTTAAAAGTATCAATTTTTCTTAAAAGTAAATTTTCAAAAAAGGTTTTTTTGAGGAAAAGTTAAAAGTATCAATTTTCCTTGAAATTAAAAGTTTTCAAAAAAATTTTTCGGGGAGAAGTTGAAAGTATCAATTTTCCTCGAAATTAAAGTTTTTCAAAAAAATATTTTTGAGGAAAAGTTGAAAGTATCAATTTTCCTTAAAAATAAATTTTCAAAAAAGGTTTTTTTGAGGAAAAATTGAAAGTATCAATTTTCTTTAAAAATAAATTTTCAAAAAAAAAGATTTTTGAGGAAAAGTTGAAAGTATCAATTTTCCTCGAAATTAAAGTTTTCCAAAAAAATATTTTTGGGGTGTTGAAAGTATCAATTTTCCTTAAAAATAAATTTTCAAAAAAGGTTTTTTTGAGGAAAAGTTGAAAGTATCAATTTTCCTCAAAATTAAAAGTTTGCAAAAAATATTTTCGGGGAAAAGTTGAAAGTATCAATTTTTCTTAAAAATAAATTTTCAAAAAAAAAGATTTTTAGGAAAAGTTGAAAGTATCAGTTTTTCTTAAAGATAAATTTTCAAAGGGATTTTGGGGAAAAGTTGAAAGTATCAATTTTCCTCGAAATTAAAGTTTTCAAAAACAAAAATATTTTTAGGGAAAAGTTGAAAGTATCAATTTTCCTTGAAAATAAGCTTTCCACAAAAAAATATTTTAGGGAAAAGTTGAAAGTATCAATTTTTCTTGCACAAAAACAATAATTCTTTTCTTTCTTTTTATTTTTTTTAAGTTAAATAATCCGACGATGGAGCCTCTGCAAGTGAAACAGTAGTTTTCTTGCATACTCCTGAGGTGAGAGAATTTTTTTAATTTTTTGCTAAAAGTATTAGAGTCAATTGAGAATAATTTCCAATAATTAATTACTTGGTAAAATTTTAAGGCTCATTGGATAACACAAATTTAAGCTGGTACCATCTTTTGATGGGCGTTGTGAGGGTGCTATAACCTTCCTCACACGTAATCGAACTCCCAAACCCTCTTCTGGTTAGTAGACCTGAACCTATTCTTTTAGAGACCCTTAAACTTAAGTGTTATCTGAAATGATAAATTTTTTAGGTGACCAATCGCACCTAGATAAAAAAGATTGGTTGCGACTCTTTTAAGTCAATGCCTAGCGATAGATCCCCGGATCTAAACGTTATGGCAGTTAATAATGAAGAAATAACAAAATATTATTTATTAAAATAATATATGACATAATTATAGTTGAATTTTTATTTTAATGTCATTGTTTATAAAATAGATGAAAATAAGTATAAAATATGTAATTTATAATATTTTTTATTTGTTAGATAAATAAAATAAAAAAAATATTTTTATATTTGTTATAGTTAACTTGTTAACCTATTCTGTCATTTTTCATTACTTTTTTTAATTTACATATATTTTTTAACTTTTCAATAAAATATCGTGATATCTCATGACTTTACAATAAAATCAATAAATTGTGATCTTATTATAAACAAATCCTATTTTGTAAATTATTATTTAGGGGGAATTAGAAAAAGATGCCTGTTAATACAAAATGTTTATAAACTGGTACTACAAAAAGAAACTATTACTTGGAAAGAAAATGATAAAATTTTAATTTTTATAAAGGAAATTGTTTTTACTATACTCACCCTATTTAAAGGAATAATGAACATTTTTTCTTTTCTCCACTCCATGCCCGTTCCTTAACCTTTTCTCCTTTTCTTTCTTCCCTTTCCTTATCAGCATATGAATGTCGATTGAAGGCAATATACTTTTGTAATATTTTTGTTAGACTTATTGTTTATTACTCTTTTGAAATTTTGATTTCTGTTACTATTATTTTTTCTTTTTTTTTTATTTGGGATTTGGTTTTTTCCTCATCTAACTAGAATCAAGTTAGGTTTTTACTAAATCTCTTATTGTTAATGAAATTTTCTAGTTTATTAATTAGATTAATTATGATTTAGTTGTTGTAAAAATCAATAATTAAGTTAGTGAAGGCCCTCTAGAAACCGATTGGTTATTTATTAGAAAGAATAAAATGTGCTAAATGTACGATAAGAATTAAAAATAAAATAAATTTTGAGTTTGATGGTAGAAGAAGGCGATTAATTGTTGAATACATTGGACATGAAAGTCTGCTTATGCATCTTATATTAGATTGATTACCTTTTTATATTCTGGTAAGGATATATATATATATATATATATATATATATATAACAATGTAGCTTATTTTCGTAATTTTTTATTATGAAGGTGTGTTAATTTGAGGAAAATTCAATCTGAGTTCAATCTTTATTTATTGTCACCGTGGGTTCAACATGCATGTTATTTTTAAGCATTTATCTTAAAACCAATTGACAATAAATGGAGAGAATCAATTTGAATATTAAATTATAAGCTATTAAAAATTTATTATATGTGGAATAAACCACTTTAACAGTTATTTTTGTCGCTAATTACAGAGCATAAGAATAAAGGAAAGACATAATAAAGTCAAGCCAGCTCTTCCTGATCTGGACATTAAGATTAATTGTATTTAAGTAATTGTACTTATTGAGTTACTGTTTTAAATAAAATTTGTAGGCCAAAAAGATAAATTTTAAATATTTTATAGTTATATAAATGACAAAATTAATACTCAAATATTTAAGGGGATAAAGAGCATATTTGCCAATATTTTAAGGTGAATATTGAATTTTGCAACTCTAGCATGATGTCATTGAATTTTACTCTTGTATTTTCATATCGCATTAAAATTTTGTCACTATATTTTCATTTTTTGGTGATTTCTGAATCAAAACTAATGAAAATAGAATATTTTGTAATATATTTCGTTAATATATTTAAAATAAAATTTTAATAAAAGATATTATATGATGTAGATATTTCACTTTCGGCAAAAATAAACACTTAGTGTGCTAAGTTGGAATAGGTTTTTTTTTTTTTTCTATACAATTTTATATGAGAACAAATTCTTTTCAAATATTAGATTTAAAATAACTAAAAATAATAATTTTAATTTCTCAAACAGAAAGTTGTTCGACAAAAAAAAAAAAAAAGAGGACAGTTAAACAACTAGGTTTGATAAAGAAGTACATGAATGTAATCGGGTTTTATAAAAAATATTCACATTAGTTTTACCAAACTTAGTTACTCTCTTTGTGTCCTTCTATTTTTTGGTTGAATTTTTTTTATTTGATTAGAATTATTTTATATGTAGTAAAATTATACATATGGAGTGACACGTTCGAAGAATTTATTATTTTTTTATAAAATTTAATTCTAAAATAAATATTTTCAAATTTAAATTTAAAATATTTTTCATACTATGTTTTATTCAAAACTTATTTTAAATATACTAATGTAATATTTTGTGAAATATTCTATTCTTATTAGTTTGATTAAAAATAAAAATACGAAAGTACATTGGTAAAAGTTCGATGAGAAATGAAAGTACAGTTAAAAAAAATTCCATGAAACCAAAGTAGAGTTGACAAAATTCAATTGATACCAAAGGTGACAAAATTCAGTTTTCACCTATAATACATTAACAAGTTTGCCCTTTATCCCAATATTTAAGTATAAAATTTTCACCAAAGAAATATTCATTCTTCATTACCAATGTCTAAATCTGATCAAAATTTAATTAATAATATATCCATAACTTTAAAATATTATTATATTAGAGGTAAAACCAATTAGTCTATCAATTAAACATTGAGATTTACCAAGTCATTTTAAATCACTATAATAGATGCCTTATTTTTTAAAATTTTTTATTAATGTCCAAATCATCAAATTTTAAAACAAATCAATATTATCTTAATAAACTTTAGAATTAATAGCACGCGTAATCCCTAAATTTTAGGTCAGATTTTATATTGGTCTTTAAATTTTGAAAAATTTAATTAAGTCCTCAATTATGCAAACATATGTCAATATGGTTCCTCTGTCTGTTAGACCGTTTTAAATTAATGATAAATCCTATGTAACATGACACATAATCTTCCAAACTTGTATTATGTGAAAATTTTTTGTTGTTTGAACATATTACGTGGAGGAAAATGCTTGCAAGAATGATTACTTAAAAGCCCTTTTCTCTTTTTGCCTTAGCCCTTCCCCTAATTGCACGACAAACCTTGCCATGCAACTTGCAAATGGATGATTCTCTAAAAACTTGTTTTCTCTCCTTTCTATTTTTTTTTCTCTCCACTCTCCTCATTTTCATCACCAAAGTTTCCTATCTCAATCAAATCCCCACCAAGCTCTGACCTTTACAACTTCATAAGTTTCTTTATCAAAGGCCAAAACTTTGATGTCCAAATCTTTATCGAAGGCCACAAGTATCTTCTCCCCACTCTTCTCATTATCTAAGTAGTGGTTTTACTACTTCCTTACATCCAAAGTAACCAATTTCAGGAATGCAATCAAAGGCCAAAACTTTCATGTCTAGATCCTTGGATTTTAACAAAGTTAAAATTTTGAGAATTTCCCCATTACTAATAATTTCATCCACAAAATGGGAGATTTAGTAAACTCAATAAGCTCACACAAAACTTTCAGGCAATGGGTTGATCTCATGTCCAAAAGTGCGTGAATTATACTTCTCATATTCACTTACTCGATAAAGACATCTTTGTTGAATAAGAGCAAAGCAGTTATACAAAATGTTGTGTTGTCTCAGATCTATTTTGTATAATTCAGGTCATAAAAGGTTGACCATGAAACTGAAAAGGCTTTTGATTTTAAGACTAAATTTGGCGGTAACTCGCGATTAAACCTTTTTA
The DNA here is from genome assembly GCF_002303985.1 of Durio zibethinus. The sequence goes on from NW_019168048.1 coordinate 18,586,135, forward strand.
AGACTCGGTCCTCGAATTAAGCCAGTAATTGAACCAACTCTTTCTCACTCTTCCATTACTCTTTCAAACCCTTTATCAAGCTCTCGATGCTCTCATGTTTGATCTAGACTTGAATCTCGTACTCAATCATATCGATGACGTAGGAGATGAAGTGAGTCGAGACATAACGAGTCAGGAAGCTTCAGAGGCTGTAACCATGAGTTTTTTATGAAGGTTTTGAGAAGCGTTTTCAGGTCAGCAAGTCATTGGAAAAGAGTAAACAACTGTGAGTTTTTAGAGAGGATTGAATTGAACTATTTTTCAAGTTTAATGAGGGCTTTAATGGTAGATAAGTTGGAGTGGGCCGAGTTATAAGTTGGATAAGCTTGTAACTCATAGGAAGCTTGTTTTAGAGCTTCAAAAACCTTAAAAACTCCTAGATTATATTCCTTAGATGATAGGTGGTCAAAGTTTATTTTTTTTAATCTTTTGCTTTTTTTTGTTTTATGATTTGTTTAAAAACCATAAAAAATTTCAAGTAATCTGTGCAAACAACAAAAAAAAATTCCATGTAATACAAATTTGGAGGATTATGTGTCATGCCATATAGGATTTACCATCAATTTAGATGGTCTAGTAGATAGAAGGGCTACATTGACAAATGTTTGGGCAATTGAGGACTTACTTCAAACTTTTCAAAGTTTAGGGACCAATATAGAATTTGACCCAAAGTTTAAGGACCACGAGTGCTATTAATTCTTAAATTTAACTATCATGATTATTGATTTTCTGATCTTGCAAACTTAAAGAATGTTATACAAACTAATTAGACAATTATATTTATTAAGTTATTATTTTGGCTAAAGCATTTTTATTTGTTTATGCCATCATACCACGATAAAATGTTAAAATTAGAACAATATTATATCAAATTGTTTTTAGTGCATGTTAACCCCACAAAAGCTAGTCATTCGAGAATGAATTCAAAACACTTGCCGTTAGCTATTAAAGAATGTTCTTAGCTCCAATAAAAAAAAAATCTTTCAACCCACTTCTTTTTCAAGGGCATGTGGAGCATTTTATGCCAATAAAAAGTCAGAACAAGTTCGTGAAAAATTATGATTGTTTATTAATTATAAGCCTCTTAATCTTTTCCTTGTAGATAACAAATTTCCCCTTTTAAACAACGAAAACTATTTTTTCCAAATTTGTCACTTCAATAAATCTGGCATTTGTGACAATTTTTTAAAGTGATGCATTATATTTCATCATGCAAAGTACGTAAAGGTGACGAATAATATACTTTGTGACACTTTTATATTGTTTTGATATTTTATATGATGATATATAAAATCATCACATGATAACATTACCAAAATCTTGTTGCCAAATTTTATTGCCGAAAAGATTTGGTGGGAATTTTTTGGTGACATTTTTTATTTTAGGCGACATTATAATTTTGTTTCTAATTTAAAATTTTATCTATGATGAATTTTTTCTGATAAATTTTAGGTGATGTTATTAATTTTTGTCACAAATTGAACACTTTAATTAACTCTTAATGATATTACAATTTCATCATGTTAATTTATGGTATTATATGATGATAACATAAATATCACAAACTTTTATCGCCAAATTTATTTTGTGAAAATTTTTTGTGACATTTTTTATTTTAGGTGACGTTATAATTTTGTCACCAATTTAAAATTTTATTTGTGATGAATTTTTTCTTATAGATTTTAGGTGACATTATTGATTTTTATCACAAATTGAATAGTTTAGTTAATTATTAATGACATTGCAATTTCATCACGTAAATATATAGTGTTATATGACGATAACATAAATGTGACAAACTTTTACCACCAAATTTATTTGATGAGCAATTTTTTTATGATTTTTTTATTTTTTATTTTAGGTGACATTATAGTTTTATCACCAATTTAAAGTGTTATTTGTGAGAATTTTTTTCTAATAGATTTTAGGTGATGTTATTAATTTTTGTCACAAATTGAACACTTTAGTTAATTATGAATGATGTTGCAATTTCGTCACATCAATGTATGGTGTTATATGACAATAACATAAATGTCACAAATTTTTATCTCCAAATTTATTTGATGGGAAATGTTTTTGTGACATTTTTTTATTTTAGGTGATGTTAAAATTTTGCAACCAATTTAAAGTTTTATCTATGACAAATGTTTTCTGATAGATTTTAGGTGACATTATGAATTTTTGTCATAGAACACTTTAGTTGACTATTAATTACATTTCTATTCTGTCACTATTATATGCCGATAATATAAATGTGACAAACTTTTGAATGATGTTATGATATTATTTATCCATCACTAGTAAGTTCAAATTAATGTATAATTTATAAATGATGATTTTACTCAAATTATATATCTAAATAGAAAAAAATTTAACTACAGTTAACCATACTAGTAACTTTCAAGTAAAAAATGAATTTTAAATAGTTAATAATATCCATACAAAAAAAAAAATTTCATTGAAGTTTTCTTAAACTATACCATAAGAAAAATTATACTAATTGATATAGACATAGAATTGTTTGGTCCTTAAAAGCCTAAAAGGCCCTAATGCCATTTTGACATTTTCTCAACCCATGACAAGTTCTTAAGAGTATTGGGATGATGCTTAATCGGAACTAGATATTAACTTACAATCCTGCTTCACTATTTAATAATTAATGGAGTACTACTATAAGTAACTGTTTTGGTGTGTTGGCACTGTCTTACCAGTTTATTCCTTAAATTTTATCAATATTCAAATGCTTAATTAAAAATTTTATAATTTTGGTTTTTTATAATTAAAATTAAAATTTTAATAATTTATTAACAAATTACATATTGTTAGTTAAAAAATTACGTTTTTCATATATGACCCTTAAATATTATTTATTTTAATATAATCTACTGCTAGAAACTATTGAAAAAGAAAAGAGAAAAATATAGGGTTTGAGTTAAGCTAAGTATGTATTCATATATGAAAATTTTTTAATTAAAAAAATGGAATAAATATTACATATAATAAAAATTTTAAAATACACATTTTGGTTATAATTTTAAAAGAAATTTTAAAATTTTTAAAAATTTTAATTTAAAAATTTTGTGAAATTTTTTAAAATAAAAAATGAATTTTAAATAAAAATTTTTAACTACATACTAGTAACTTTTATGCAAAAAATAATTTTAATTCAACTTTACCCTAAACTATACCGTTTAGATTTTTTATTAGGTTTTTCACACTTCTTCCAAAAGATATGCTAACAATCTAGTGTATGTGTGTTTGTATGTGTTTTTTTTTTTTTTGTTGCCAAAATCGTCTCATTTTCAAACTCTTCTATGCTCTTTTCTTTGGTTAATCATGTTGAAACCGTTCTTTTCTTAGCTCTCTTATGCTCAAACAGGTGCTGCCACTTTCTTTTATTTTTCTTAAACCTTTTTCATATGCTCTCTAGTTAGATAGCAAATTTAGTCGACTTTGATCGACTAGAAGCTCAAGGTTGTATTCGATCTTAACTCTCCATGAAATATTTGTTTGTTCATGTTAATCTTTTGATTTATTATTTGTTTTGAATGGAAAGAATTTGTGTTACCTATTTTTGTTTGAAAATCCAAATAAGGGATAAAGGGTTTCTAAAAAACAATTCTAGTTTAGGAAAGCTTCTGTTCTGATTGTATGAAAGAAAATTTTTGGCCGAGTTAATCTTCTGTTCTGGTTTGTCCTTATTTTTGTTAAAAGTTGTTATTTAATTCAAATTGCTCAAAACTTAATGAATTTCTAAAGCATAGCCGTTCGTTCTTGATTTTTGTTATAGGATGTTCTCAGCATGTTGGATTTTTCCTCATGGGAGACATTATTGAAATGGTAGTAGCATTAACCCTTCGTCTTGATCTCCTAAGTGGGCAGCTTAAGTTAAACCCCATGCTTTTACATGCTATATTTAACCTTTGAATCTGTGTAAAAAAAAAAAAAAAACCCCTCATGGCTAGATTAATGAAGATCATCAATTAGATGATTTTAAGTTAATTTAAGTAGTGATATAGTATATGATTAAAGAAGACTTACAGATAAATTTCACCAATGCTTCTGGTTAGACAATGTTTGCTAGTGGGGCAATCACGATAGAAAAAAGTTCATTGATTCTCATTAAGCTTTAGGATTAGTATATATTTTAGTACTTGACATGGATTGTCTTCAAAATTACTCCTATAGTCCCTAAGCATTGAATAATCTATTTACTGGAACTTGGAATATTGGATACTAGAGCCAATTGAAAAAATTTGAACTTTTTTTTTGCTAAAATAGATTATATGAGCTACTTTGCTTTTTGATTTTTTTATAATTAAAATTAAAATTTTAATAATTTATTAACAAATTACATATTGTTAGCTAAAAAATTACATTTTTCATATATGATCCTTAAATATTATTAATTTTAATATAATCTATTGTTAGAAACTATTGAAAAAGAAAAAAAAAATATTAGGTTTGAGTTAAGCTAAGTACGTATTCATTTATGAAAATTTTCTAATTAAACAAATGGATTAAATATTACATATAATAAAATTTTTAAAATACACATTTTGGTTATAGTCTTAAAAGAAATTTTAAAATTTTAAAAATTTTAATTTAAAAATTTTAATTTAAAAATTTTGTTAAAAAATATTTTAAGTAAAAAATGAATTTTAAATAAAATAAATTTTAACTACATACTAGTAACATTTTTGCAAAGAAATAATTTTAATTCAAGTTTACCCTAAACTATACCATTTAGATTTTTTATTAGGTTTTTCACACTTATGCCAAAAGCCATGCTAACAATCTAGTGCTTTTTTTTTTGCCAAAATTGTCTCATTTTCAAACTCTCATATGTTTTCCTCTCTGGTTAATCACATTGGAACCATTCTCTTCTTAGCTCTCTTTTACTCAAATCAGAGCTACTACTCTCTTTTGATTTTCATAAACCATTTTCATCTATTCTCTGGTTAGATAGCAAATTTAACCCATGTTGATCGACTAGAAGCTCATGGTTGTATTCGATCTTAACTCTCCATAAAATATTTGTTTGTTCGTGTTAATATTTGGTTTTAGGCTTTGTTTTGAATGTAAGGAATTTGTATTACCTGATTTTTATTTGAAAATCCAAGTAAGGGATAAAGGGTTTCAGAAGAACAATCCTAGTTTAGGAAATCTTCTGTTTTGATTGTATGAAAGAAATTGTTTGGCTGAGTTAATCTTCTGTTCTGGTTTGTCCTTAATTTTTGTTAGAAGTTGTTATTTAATTCTAATTGCTTAAAGCTTAATGAATTTCTAATGCATAGCTATTTGTCCATGATTTTTGTTATAGGATGTTCTCAGCATGTTGGATTTTTCTTTATAGGAGACATTATTGAAATGGTAGTAGCATTAACCTTTTGTCTTGATCTCCTAAATGGGCAGCCTAAGTTAAACCCTATGCTTTTACATGCTACTTAACATTTGAATCTATGTGAAAAAAAAAATCCTCATGGCTAGATTAATGGAGATCATCGATTAGATGATTTTAAGTCAATTTAAGTAGTGATACAGCATATGATTAAAGAAGACTTATAGATAAATTTCCCCAATACTTCTGGTTAGACAATGTTTGCTAGTGGGGTAGTCATGACAAAAAGAAGTTCATTAATTCTCATTAAGCTCTAAGATTAGTATATATTTCAGTACTTGACATGGATTGTCTTTAAAATTACTCCTACAATCCCCAAGCATTGAATAATCTATCTACTGGAACTTAGAACACTGGATGCTAGAGCAAATTAAATAAATTTGAACTCTTCTTTGGCTATAACAAATTATATGAACTGCTTTGTTTGAAGAAACAGAAATATTTTATGGTATTATTTATTCAGGACAAAATAATAGATATTAGCATTAGATCTGTGTTTTTTTTTCATGCTTTGTATCCATAAAATTTTCATTATTTATTTATTTTTTTGCAAGTCTTGTTTAGTAGTAGATATACGGATGAGATAAAATGTATTTATAGAATCCTGACCTATAAGTAAAAGATATGAAATAGTATAGTTTGCTTTAGAAGAACACTGGTATCTTGTTGGTGATATTTGTGCTAATGATGACTTAGTTTTCTTTTCTTTTCTTTTCCATTGCCATTCTGGCCTAAATTATTTAACTTGTTTTTGCAGTGACACTTTCTACCAAAATGAAAATTCTAATTTGAACCATTTTTTCTCTTGGTCTTTGTAGTTTCTTTACATGTGGCTTTATGTAATGAATTAAAACCAGATGGGTGTACTATATTCTTTTGTTTATTTTTCTAGGTAACATGATCCATGAAATAGATCATGCAAAGACAACTAAACATGTTAGCTCCTAAATAAATAATAATGCTACCAGAAATCTTTTTAGGTGGAAAAGTAGAGAGTAGAACCTTTTACAGCTGGAAGCTATGTGGACTCTTTCACACATACAAACACATGCAAGCACATAAGAATGTTTTTTCAAGTTATTGCCTTATTCTCCAGTGTTCATTTCCCTAATCTAGTTTATTAATATCCTCTCAGCTATGATTTATTACTTCTCCCTCTTCCAAACTTCCATTGGTTAGCTTTCTATCATTACTTGATATCATTACTTGATATGAAGAGCTGATTGTTTTATGATTGATCAAATTTATATCTTTTGCATCTTAACTTTTGATGAAATGGAGGTGTCTTGTGTAAGAGTTGATCTATTTTTCCTACTTTTATGCTAAAGGAAAATTTTTGTTTGTTTCTACTTTAAAGAAAAAGGGATAGGCTGCATATGATCTCTATTTATTCTTACCCATTCTTTGTATAAAATTATGTTGTGTGAACTATGTGCACAATCTGATATAACTAAAGTTATTCTTGAATTGATCATAGAAAATGTAATTCAAGTATAACCACAGAATATATTAGAAACATATGCCATTAAAATATACTAGATTAGATTTAACTATTTATAAAGTCAAAATTTATAATATAGGAGTTTCATTTAATTAAACAATTGCATCTTTGGATTGAAAGTGTTAATCTAATAAATAATCATAAAATTGACGACAAAATTCTCATATCATAGAACGAAAAAGTTTGAATATAATGAGACCATAGTTTCATCATAAATTAAAGTTTGAAAAAAAAGAATGCATATAGCAAAGTAATTTCATCTAGATCTAAAATATTAGTCATTAAGAAAGGAATTAGATGTCTGTTGCAAATAACACCATAATTTCAAGTATTTAATATTTGTTTCTAGACAAATTATTAGCAGATTTTATAGATTGGAAGTTGGATGATGTAGACTATAGTTAAGCAATGTTCTGTAGTTCTTACTTATCCAACCAAATCTTTAGAAAAAACAATCTATCTAGAAAAAATAATCTACCAATTATTATCACTTTTTTTTAGCTCCCAAGAGGCTGCTCTTGTTAATAATTACTATTTTAAGTGCTTTATCTTGATATTAAGCTGAAACTCCTAAGCATTATGCTTAACTTTAGATTAGTGCATTTATCAAGGACATACTAGACTAAGTGCTATTGGTTTTCCCCAAGCATTGAATCATCTATATACTGGAACTTGGAACACTGGATACTAGAGCCAATTAAATAAATTTGAACTCTTCTTCAGTTAAAACATATTATATGAACTGTTGTTATATATATATAGTGTCACATTGAATTGTTGCTTTTATTTCAATGGAAATTAATGTTGACTTATCACCCTTTATTTTCAGTACTTATAACCATGATTGTTGGTCGTAGTTTTATAAGACCACATATATATATATATATATATTTGAAAGTGATGAAGATTATTTCCACACATCACAAAACAATATTTATTGGCTTTTAAAATAATAGGCTTAGATCAGTTGTAGGCTTCTAAAAAGAGAAAAGTCACATAGTTTCAGGATAAAGACTCATGATTGGTAAATTATTAAGCCATATATATGATGACCACAAACTGCTCAATATATCACCTGCTAAACTTACAACGTAGTCTTCATTAGCTCAATATTTCTTGTTGAAGTTTGTCTTTCAACTTCACTTACTAATAAAATTACTCTGCTCTTCAAAAAAAAAAAAAAAAAACTATTCTGGCTTCCTTGGTCCTTGATCATTTTTCTTATCATTATTATTGTGCCTAGCATTCTACACTTGGACAAAGCTTAAGCGAGATCAATGATCTCAAGAGAAAACATAAAAATCCTTCTCTTTTTAGTGTGTGACCTAACTTTACAGACATGGATATTTTATGTTACTATTTGCTATAGATTAGCTAATTGGGGCATTTGATTAAAAAAAAATTCTTCCTTTTTAATGTGAATTTTGATATCCTTTTTTAAAATGTTTTTTACTCATTTATTAAGAGTTCTTATCTATGTTTTTAACTTATCTCTTACTAGATTTTAATCAATACATAGGATATTGTTAATTAATTGAATTTTTTTATTTAGTTTAGTTATGAAGCAATCTAAATAGTCTCCAATTGTACTTTTGGTTTGCAACAATGAAAACAAGTCTCTCCTTGGCTTGACCATTTGAAGATTGTCGAAAACAAAAACAAGTAAAAACAAGTAAAAGCATGTATATATGTAGTTATACTAATCCAATTATATCATGCTTGCTTGAGATTGAATTATTATGAATGTTTCACATGCTTTGTCACTAGATTTTTTTGTTACCTAATTTCAAAAGGTAATTTTGTTTGGTGTTCAAATTCTTTAGGAACATATGATTAATATGGATAAAAGTTGGATGATGGAGTTTAAGTATTTTAACAAGTATGTTGTCATAGTCTTATTTTTTATGGAATTTGTATGTACCAATATGGGAAAATAATATAAAATTCATTGTCCTTATCGAGTTTGCTTAAATGTATTTACTAAATGTCAAGATAAGGTAGAGATCATTTGCTTTTGAAAGGTATATCAGAGAGCTAAACTAAGTGGATTTATCATGGTGAGCAATCTGATTTCCTAATTCCAAATTTCAAAACTTAAGCTATTAAGAGTAATAGTTACTACGAAAGAACAATTGTTAATGATGAACCTTTGGATGATGGTATGTATGATCTATTAGAAGATGTATGAACATGATCATAGTTTTAATTCTAATTTGGGTGAGGAAGAAGTTGAAAAATTTAGCAAACTTTTGAATGAGGCACAATATGGACTATTACTAGAATACACCAACATGTCTAGGTTAGAGTTTATTATAAAATTGTTGCATATAAAGGTTTACTGTCAAATGAGCAACAAGGCAATAAATATGATTTTAGGACTATTAAGGTAGGTTTTTCCTACTAGTACAATTTTTTTGTCATATTATGAGCCAACAAGAACTTTAAGAGATCTTGGACTTAATTATATGCCAATTCATGTATGCAAATATGATTGTGCTATATTTTGGAGGGAGTTCAAAGATAAACAAGGTTATCCTACATGTGAGACATCAAGGTGGAAAGTTGTTGACAAGCAAATTTCTTGGAAAGTTTTACGCTATTTTCCCACAAAACTAAGACTCCAAAGATTGTTTGTATCTAAGAAAATAGTTGAGGATATGAGTTGGCATAAAGAGAAGTGTGTTGATGATAATAAACTGAGACATCTAGCAAAAGGGGATGCTTGGAAAGAATTTAACAAGGAGAATGACTAGTTTGTACATGATGCATAAAATGTTAAACTTGGTTTAGCAACTGATGGCTTTAACCTTTTTAGGCTTATAAGCTCTACCTATAGCATGTGGCCCACATGGTTTTACCATATAATCTTCCATCTTGAAAATGTATGAAGTAGCCTTTCATGATGATGTCATTACTTATTCCTGGATGAAATTCACCAGGAAAAGATATTGATATATACGTGAGACCATTGATAGATGAGTTGAAAGATCTATGGTAAAATGGGTTGAGGGCTTATGATGTTTGCAAAAAAGAATATTTTCAAATACATATTATAGTTCTATAGACTATAAATGACTTTATAGCTTATAACGATTTGTTAAGTTAAAGTACAATAGCATATTTGGCAAGTCCAATTTTTAATGATGATGTTGCTTCATGAAAGTTGAGAAATAAAATCTATTACATGTATCACTATCATTACTTGCCTTATGACTATGTCTGGCAAAAAGAAAAATGTTTGATGGTAAGACAGAAAATAGGCCAAAGCATAAGGAGTTATCCAGGAGTGAGTTGTCAGAATAGTTAGAGATTGTGAAATATATCAATTTTGGAAAGCATCCAAACAAAAGGAAAAGGAAGTGAACCCCTGAAGAATTGAATTAGACTAAAAAAACATCTTCTTTGAGTTGCCTTATTAGCAAACATTAAAGTTATAACATAATGCTGATATCATGCCCATTGAGAAAAACATTTGTGATAATGTTTTAGCAACATTGTTGAATATTGAAGGAATGACAAAGGATACAATAAGTTCTAGGTTAGATTTACAGGATATGAAAATAAAGAAAGAACTACACTTGAAAAAACTCTCAGATAATTCTTATTTGATGCCTCGCATGCTACACTTTATCAAAAGATGAAAGGAAAACATTTTGTGACTTTTTGAAATCAATAAAGATTCTAGATGGATATGCTTCGAACATCTCATGATGTGCTAATGTAAGTGATGGTAAGATTTTAGGGTTGAGGACTTATGATTATGATATTCTTTTGCAAAGACTACTTTTGGTTACTATCAAGAAGTTTGTACCAACAAATATCTTTGAAGCATTGGATGATCTGGCAATTTCTTTCTAAGATTATGCTATAAGACATTAAAAAAGAAGGATGTAGAAGAGTTACAAGTAGACATTATCCTCATTTTATGTAAGTTGGAAAAAATTTTCCTCTAGCATTTTTTGATGTGATGGTGTATTTGGTTGCACACTTGCCACATGAGATCATGCTTAAAGCACCTGTCATTATCGATGGATGTATCCCATTAAAAAGGTAGGCAAAATTTTTACAAATTTAACTATAAAAATGTTTAAAGAGATAATAAAATCTAATAAAGTTTCATTTGTTTACTAGTAGGTTCTTAGGTAAACTTAAGACATATGCATAAAATAAAGCTCATCCAGAAAGATGTATAGCTAAGGCATATATTTCTAGTGAAGGCTTAACATTTTGTTCTATGTATCTTTTTGGGATTGAGACAAAATTTAATTGAGAAGAGAGAAACTATGCAGGAGGCAATCAAGTGAATAAGAAAGGGCTAGTTGTTTTTTTAAAGAAGTTTTTACCCTTTTGGAGCATGAAGATATGATGTCTTGTCACAAGAAAAGTTTGAAATGATTTAAAGGTATATATTGAACAAATGTGATGAAATCAAACTATATTTGGAGTAAGTTTGTTGTTTTTAATAATGAATTATTTGTGTAAGTTAAACTTTTAGTTCAATTAAGCTAACTTCCATTTTAATTATTTTTACTGTGTTATAAAAAACATAAAATAGAGCTTGAAATGCATAAAAGCTAATCTATCAAAAAAAGACATAAAGAGCAATTCTTTTATGGTTTAAAAGACACGTAAGTAAATGATATTTATTGAATCATAATAAACATTGTAAAATCATTTTAATAATATTTATGTTGAGTTTATTTCTTTAAATGATAGGTTACGTGGTTCAAGATTAAGGTTTTGAAGAAATTTATGATGAATTACTTTTATTAGTTTATGGTCCTGATAGAGGTGTTCAAAAGTTTATAGGTTCCTTGTTAATAGAGTGAGGTATCACACGAAAGAGCTTGATTTCCTTTTGAAAAGTTAGAATAGTGGTGTGATGGTTGAAGGCAATCATGAAAATGAGCAAATTGACTTTTATGGTTTTCTTATTGATATAATTCAATTAGATTACATAAAAGATTATCAAGTTGTTTTGTTTAGGTGTGAGTGGTTTAACCTTGATAGGAAAAGAAAAAGAAATCATAAAAATGATCATTTAGTAACATCAATGTTAATAAATGTTGGTATGAGAATGACCCATTTATTTTATCAATTCAAGCAAAGCGAGTGTTTTACTTAGATGATACTAAGTTAGGGAAAGATTAGAAAGTAGTGGAAAATTTTCATCATAGGCACTTGTATGATGTTTCAAAGATACAATATGTTGAAGTTGGTGAAATGATTAATATGGATGAAGATCAAATTGATCAAGAGAATGAAATGTTTGACAGTGATAAGATAATGCAAATTGATGAACATGAAAGACCACTGGATAGGGATGATATTGCTCTTAATGTCATTAAGTCAAATTTAATGAAAAAAACAAATGAAATATTTAATGATGTGTCTATGGAAAAATCTGATCAAAATGGTGAAGAAGGGTTTGACGATTGTAGTGAAGAATCCCAAGCAAATTTTTTTTGCAAAATTTGATTTCAAGTAAGATTTTGGTAGTTTGGTATTCATCCTAAAAAGGATACAAAAAGTCTTTTGTGTCCTGCAACACCATTTTTAGTGTATAGTTATGCTTTTTAGATTAAAAATAGCTTTATCATTATTTCAGAGAGTAATGACAAAGATATTTACTTATATCCTAGAAAATACTTTGATATACAATGATGATATTCTTCTATTCTTTGCTTGTAGACACATAATTTTATCTAAATAGAATCTAGCTAGTTGAAAAGCCTTTGAAATCCAACCCAATTTGAATCCAACATTTCTTTAACTTAGGTAAGTTTTCAAAATCGAATTTAGAACGAATTTAACCCAAATGCCTCAGGGTCAAACTTGGTTGAACAAAGTCAAACTTGGACAAATTTGATCAAAATCTACTAAACAGATCAAACTTGGGTCAAGCCTTAAATTTCATAACTAAATAGGATTAACAAGGCTAAGGATTGAAATTTATGATTTTCATGCACTAAAAACCTTGATTGCACTTCGAGAAGGGTAAAATTATCGAATATTCCTCAAAAGTATTTTTGTAACTTGACATTCTCAAAGTCGGTTATTCGTGAAAACTTTTAGATCATGATTTGACATTATTTAATGATTTGTGGTGCATTACAAACCTTTATCACACCTCAAAAGTTATGAAATTACTAAAGTACCCTTAGGGGTATATTATTTTATTATTTTTAGTGTATTAAAAATCTTAGTCACACCCGAAAGGTATGAAATTAATAAAATGCCATTTAAGGATATTTTTGTAATTTGACCTTCTTGATGTTTGTTTTTCATGAAATGCTTCAGATTATGTTTTAAAATTATTTTATGTTTTTGATGCATTAGAAACCTTGATCGTATTTCGAAAGGTGTGGAATTACCAAAATACCTTTTAAGGGTATTTTGATAACTTGATCTTCCTGAGGTCATTTTTTACAAAAACTTCTAGATCATAATTTCATAATATTTTATGACTTTTAGTGCATTGAAATCACAAAAATGAAGAAAGGACATGGTTTTCTAAGAAAATTATACAAAAAGGTCAATTTTAAAAAAGGCAAAATCATTTTTTCACACTATTCAGTTACACCAAAGGCCTTATTTTATGCTGAATTCATCATGAACCATTGATCTTCAAAGGCCTTGTTCCAAAGGTGAAAGGTGATTGCTTGGCAAATAAACCAAGAGAATAATGTGAGCTATTGGATAAAAGTTTAATTAAAGGCTCCCATGCATTTGCATGGCCTTTATAATGATCATTAAGGGCTGGGAGTTAAGGGGAAGGTAGCATAAGTAGTGGTGGCAATCACTAAAAAAGGAAGAGGAAAAAGTTGTAAGAAAATTGGAATAGCTTGGAAGTTGTCAATTTCTCTCCTTTTTATGCATTTCCCATTTCCAACTCATTTTGCTTTTTATAAAACTTAGTCTAATAAGCTATAGGCCAAGAGATTTTTCTCCATGGCTAAAGCTCCCCCATTCCCTTTTTTATGTCTTAAATGCTTCGCTTGTTAGTATTGATGAGTTTGTGATGATATGGCTTTATGATGGTTTTATTTACTTAGTTTATTTATTTGTTTAATTTTCTTTTGGGTGAGTAAACTATCATTCTATGTTTTTTTCTTTTTATTTTATATAGTTCTCTAAATGTTTGCTAAATTATTTATGTTATAAAATTATCATGTAGTGAAGTTCATACATCATAGTAAATCAATATCTTGCATGTAGTTAGATTTCATATTTAATTATTAATTGTCACACGTCATAAATTTCCTGCATGCTTGTTTTTGTTTCTAGTTAGAATTTTTATGTTTTCCATGTGTTTGATAAAATTCCTAAAAGATAAAAATGATTGAATAAGTGATTTTTCTTAGTATGTTTAACCTTGTTTTTATGTGTTTGATTTGAAAAAAAAATGGTGGAAACATTCTTTCTAGTGTTTGGCCAAAATAATGGTGCCTAAAAAATGGCCTTGTGAGTTTTAGTCTAGCCTTATCCATGGCTTGGCCAAATACTCCTTCCCTTTGTTCTTGATGTGTGATTTCATTTTGGCTAGGTTTGTAGCATATATGTTAGTTTATGATGTGTTTGTAAATAAGCATAAGTCTTGGTTTCCATATTCATTCTTAACTTGTTAAATGCATTGTCCCATGCATCCACCATGTAACTTCTAAATCAAAACCTTAAACCTTAAACCAAAACCCAAAACCCAAACCCTAAACCCTAAACCACATCTTAAATCCTAAACCCCAAATGTATCCCTAAACTTTAAACCTTAAACCAAACCCTGAACCCCTCAACCAAACCATAAACCCTAAACTAAAGCCTAAGCTTTAACCCAAACCTAGACCCCAAACCAAACTTGAAACCCTAAACCAACCCCAAAACCCTAAACCAAATCCTAAATCGAACCAAACCAATCGTAATCCCTAAATCAAACCCTACACAAACCCTAAACCTTAAACCCAACGAAACTAGCCTCAATTTTTAAACCCAAACCAAGTCTCCTCCATAAACCATAACCCAAACTAACCTCAAACCCTAAAATTCCAATCTAACCCCAAACCCTAAAAACCAACCCTTGATTCCTCCCATGCATTTGCATCTCATTTTACTATATTGTTACATTCATTCTTGAATTGTCATGCATTTACATTTTGTCGTTCATGTTTAATTATCATGCATATTATATATATTATTGCATTCATGCATACCATTAATATGTTCTTTAACTAAGGTTTCTTTTTAAAGAAAATGTTTTTTAAAAATAAATAAAAGTAATACTCCAAGTAAAAATTACCTTTGAGATTATTTACAGGGAAGTAGAGGATGTCTTGGTCAGGGTAGAGAAATTCATTTTTCTTGTTGATTTTATTATGTTGGATATAGAGGTAGATCGAGAGATCCCAATTATTTTAGGGAGACCATTTTTAGCCATAGGGAAAGCATTGATAGAAGTGTACAAGGGTGAATTGACTATGCGAGTACAGGATCAGGAGGTCCAGTTTCATGTTTTTAAGGTTGTGAAGTATTTGGATAGTTTTGAGGGGTGTTCTAAGAAGGAGGTAGTAAATAGCTTAGTTCATGATGTTTTTCACCTAAAGCATTCGTTATTGCAATTTAAAGATTCTTTTTTTATCGATGAGGTAAAGGATATTGATTTGCACAAGGATGATGATGATAATGGAATTTTGATGATCTTTATCGGTCGATATGCACCACTTCTTATTGTTGAGCCTTTAGTAGACATAGATTCTTTCCTTGGAGTAATTAAACCTTTTGTGGTGGATCCATTAGTTTTGGAGCTTAAATCATTGCCCTCACACCTTAGGTATGCTTACTTAGGTGAAGATTACACTTTGCCTATGATCATAGCAACATCCTTGACTGTAAATTAAGAGGCATGACTTTTTTTGGTTTTGTGTGATCATAAATTACCTATAGGTTGTTCCATTACTGACATTCGAGGTATTAGTCCATCTTTTTGCACACACAAGATTTTGTCAAAGGATGGATTTAGGCGACTATAGAGATTCAATAGAGGTTGAATCTAGCCATGAAAGAAGTGAAAAAGAAGATTATAAAATGGTTGGATGCTAGGATCATATATCCATAGTGCATGGGTTAGCCTGATTCAGTGTGTGCCTAAGAAAGGTGGGATAACAGTGGTACAGAATGAGAATAATAAGATGATTCCCACTAGGATTGTTATTGGATGGTGGGTTTGCATAGACTACAAAAGCTAAATAAGGCCACAAGGAATGACCATTTTCCTTTGCTTTTGTTGATCATATGTTGGACAGAGTATTCGGACATGAGTATTATTATTTCTCGGATGGATATTATGGATACAAACAAAGAACTATAGCACCTGAAGACTAGGAGAAGACTACTTTTTGTAGACACCTTATTTTATTTGAGGATTTTTTGAAATTTATTGGGCTTCAAATTTTAGTTTTGATTGTGCAATTGGGTCTTAATTGGAAAAGTGAATTTTAGGCCCAAAGATTAAGCCTTAAATTTTATTTGTATTTTAATTTTTAGTTTAATTTTTGTTTCTTTAGTTAACAAAGTCAATGTCAATTGGAAAAAAAAAAGGGTAAAAAATAAAAAAATATGGGATTTTGCATAGAAAATCTTGGATTCAATTTAACTTTAGATTCTATCTTAGATTTTAACTTTAATGGTTGAATAATTTTGGAAAGACTTGGGGCTCAATATATTGAAAAAAGGAAGATTACATAGAGAATAAAATTTAGAGAGAAACCTTAGATTCATTTGAATTAATTTCTTCCAAATTGAAAGGAATTCAATCTCTATATAAAGTCCTTGAATCTAAGATAAAAAGAGGGTCCTAGCAGCAATTGACTTCAAAATCAAACAGAGGCAATTAAAAAGAGAGAAAATCTGGCAAAGTTTTGAATCAACAAAGAAGAAGCAATCAAACAAAATAATTGCTTACAAGAACATTTGGACTAAGTTTTTTGGAAGGAATGTTAAGATTTATAGTTGGAAGCATTAGTTTTTGAAAGGTGAAAAATTATTTGAACCCATGATCTATTGAGGTAAAGTTAGCTTTCTTTTTTTTTGTGATTTTTGTATAACTTTTATAATATTTAATTGCTTACTCTTATTTTTATATTTATTGCATGGTGTTTTTATTTTTGCATGAATTTGCATGACTAATATTATATTTGCATGATAATTTATTTGCCTAATATATTTGTTTGCATGATTAATATATTTATTTGTATGATTATATTAAATTTGATTGCATGATTATTAATATATTTAATTGCTTAATTATTAATATATTTATTTGCATGGTTATATATTTAATTACATGTTTATTTGCATGATTATTTTAATTGCATATTTTACATGGTTTATATATTATTATTTGCATGATTATATATTTAATTGCATATTTATTTGCATGGTTTATATATTTTTATTTACTTGATTATATATTTAATTGCATGTTTAATTGCATATTTTACATTGTTAATTGCATGATTATATATTTAATTATGTAATTATTAATTTATTTATTAGTGTGATTGTATGGTTATTAATATATTTATTTACGTATTTATTTATTTATTTATTATTATTAGTATTGCATGATATGATATTAATGTTATTGCATGATTAATATTATATTTGAATGATATTTAATTGCATGTTTCTACATTTATTGTGTGTATAATTGCATGACTATATTTAATTGCATAATTAGTAATATATTTGTTTGATTATATTTGATTTCATGATTATATATTTGCATGAATGGTTATTAATATATTTTCATGGTATTTTATATTACTGCATGATATTATATTTGCACAATATTATATATTTATATGATTATTATTTTTGAATGATAATTAATATATTTGCATAACATTCTTGCATGAATATTTTAGCATGATCTAGGCATGATATTGTTACATGATATTTAGTATGATTTTTAACATATTTGCACGATAATTTTAGCATAGTATGATTAAATATTTATTGCATGATTGCATGATTTGATTTTGATAGAATTTTTTTTTATGATCATGTGGTGTAAATAAATAAAAAGATTGGAATTGTTTGATTTGCATGATAAAACCATCTTTGATTAAGGTTTAATTTAGATAACACATAATTAATTTGGTATCAATTTTGGGCATGAAAGGTGCTAATACCTTCCCTACATGTAACCGACTCCTAAACCTTAGTTTTGTTGATGGAAACTAGAACCTATTCTTTTTAGGGACCCTTAAGTTAGGCTTAGAATAACCTTAAAAAGAATAGACTCATATAGGTGGCCAATCACACCTAGCTAAAAAATATTGGTGGTGACTCCATATTTTTGTGTCTAATTGGTAGGCTTTCCCAACCTAAATGTTATGACAGTTTGGTAACTCCACTAGGGATTTGATAGTCAAGCCATTAATTAGTTATGTGCTATCTTAAGTCTTGGTTTGATGGTTTTAGTATGTAATTATTTGTGATTTTCATATTACTAACCTATTTGTTTTTGTTTTCTTGTTTTTTAGATTTTAATTTTTTATGTGCATTAATGTATTTGATTATTCGACATGTCCCTTTGCACACACCACACTTGCATTTATACATAAGCTCTATTCCTAAGCTTTGTTCTTTTGTAGGAAGGAGTAAGTACCTACACTCTCATGAGGTGATAACCTCCATGTGAGCTAGCAAAAACTTTCACTCAAATTGAACCCTTTCTGTTTAAGCCTATAATGGTGGGCAAGGATTGGGGTGCTTTACTAGTTTACAATGGATGATGATGTAGGGAACAATTTGGAAGCCTATAGATTGTTAAGCCTTTGAACCTAACATGTACATGAACCTTAAGGATCCAAACCAAGGCTAGAGCCTTGCCTTCCTTTTTATTAGAAAAAACCTAAATAGGACACGTGGTGGGACAATTATTATTCTTGTAAATTTATGTTATTCCTTATATATATTTTTGCATACTAACCTTTTATATTTTGTTATTCTTTATATTATGTTAACTAACCTTTTTTTTCTCTACTTTATTTTGCATGCATGCATCATTAGATTCACAAAAGGAGTGATTGCTACAAAATAATCTTAACAAGCAAAATCTTAATTACATCTATGGAGAGCTTATAAAGATTCTTATGTGTCTGAGAGAAGGTGATTGTTTGCTAGCTAATTATGTAATTACTTTACCCACCAAAATCCATCTTAATCTCAAATGAAATGATCTTAACGATTTGGTTAGTATTTGGAACCAATGAGGTGTCACTGTTAAGGAAACCTTCCAAAAGAAGTTTGGGGACCTAGCATTAGCTTTTTCTATCCCTATTGATGATCAGCTTATTAAGGCCATGGTTCAAATTTAGGACCCTTTATATTATTCCTTTGTGTCAATGAGGTTAATATGGTGCCAACTATTAAAGAATATTCAATTCTCATTCGCTTGGATCTCCCTAATCCTAGTTAGGTATATTGGAAAAATAAATAGATTGGTTACCAAGAAAAGCTTGCTCAAATTATGGCCATAAATGTCCAAACTATTGGTATTCCTTGATCTATTGTTCATGACTTTATATACAAATATTTTGACATTAACAGAGGAATAGATTTGATGGCATTGGCTTTATATGGGATAATGGTATTTTCAAAAGTAATTGGTTATCTTGATGTTGTAGTGGTGGATTTCTTTGATCAACTTGGTTACAAAATCAACCTTATTCCTACAATTTTGGTTGAGACTTTTATATTTTTAAATCATTATCTTTAAAATGAAAAGAGGCATTTTACTAGATGTGCTCAGTTGTTAACCATTTGGATGAAAAGTCATATAAAAATAATGGTGGTAAATTTTGCAAGCCTATTTCACTACAAGCACTCTCATCAAGGAATTCTATAAGAATGAATGGCCTACACAAAAGTCCAAGGAAGCATGGATCTTATTTCTACATAAGCTCACTAGCCAAGATGTGATATGGAGAGCTTTTTAGATGCCTTATGGACCAATGTTGTATGGTTGTGAAGATAAGCTTTGGGTTGCTCTGTTAGGCCTTTGGGGTGCAGTGAGTTATTCTCCTATCATGGTGCAAAGATAATATGGCTATAAATAGCTTATCCTAGTCACTTCTAGACTTAGTAAAATAGAGTTCTCATATGTTGAAATTGATGCCTCCATAAAGATAGCCAAAATCCTACAAGCTTGGAATTTGCCTTGAAAGGAAGATAGAAGGAGATGCTCAAATAAAGTTACCCCTGAGTACTTTGTGTGGCAGATTAGGCATGTTGAGGACATTAAAATCCTTGAAGAAACAACTCTAAATGGTCCAGTAAAGTCATAACCTTTCGATCCCCTATTGGTAGTGGAAAACACTAAAAGAAAGCTCCAAGTTGAAAATGATGAATTGGAGGCTAAAAAAAAAGTTAGAGGAAAGAGTGGACAAAAAGTTCAAGCACTTGGACAAGAAAAGGATGAATGGAAGAATCATTTTTTTGATCTCAACATCACACAATCATCCACCAATCATGAATTAGTCCAACTTTTGAAAGAAAATGGACAATTGCAAGCAAGGATACAAGAAAAAGATGAAGCACTTATCAAAACACAAAAGCACATCCAAATATTTAATGGGGTAGTGGTTGAAATTAAAACACAAACTAGTGTTGTGAATGAAAAATGTGAGTAAGCAAAATAGGCATATGTGAGAAAGCATAAGAAGTTGGAGTGCTTGCTTGATCAAATTACCATGGCTACTTACAAAGTTAAGGACATGGTAGAAAAAGTTGAAGAATGGAAGACAAAGGTGCCACCAGTAGGAGCACATGGCCAAGAGCTACTAGTTTTCCTTAATGAATTACAGGGCTAATATTGATAAATCAAGGATTTCTTTCCATTATAAACTTTAGGCTTCTCATGGAAGTAATATTAAATTTGGTTAGAAATAACTTTCAATTCAATAAGGATTTTTTTTGTTAACAATTGTTATGTGGTAAATCCTTCTTATTGCATTCATGCATTCATGTATTCATATATAAACATCTATCCAAAATGCATGATAATAAGTCATCCTAATTCTTAAAAATTGTGAAAAATCAAGATTCAAGGATAGCTCAATCTTTAAACAATTTGAGGCACTACAACGCTAGATATCAAGCAAAAATCATGGAAGAAAAAATAGTCTTTGCCTCCAAAAGCTAGGAAAAGCTTAAGAAAAATTGAAGGAGTACTTAGAAACTATTATCGAGTTGCTAAAGAACTCGAATAAAGGAAAGAAAGTGGTGGAAGAAATGGTGATACAAAATGAGATTGATCTATTATATCATTTTGGTTTTGGCCCATATTTAGCACATGCATCTCAAGAGGCCCAGCATGAAATGCCATTCACTACAAACTATCCTTATATACAAATTGACATGCTGACAACTGCTACTCCTACTCCCATTATCCTTGTTCTTGACATCAAGACATCTGATCATACACAAGTTTCAAATCTTAATGATCTTAAGAAAGAAGAAAAGTTGAAGATAGGCTCTATTGAAACTAAAAAAAGCTTTGGTTCTTAAAAGATAGATCTCATAGAAGAGAGGCTTAGAGCCATTAAAGGGATAAGCTTTTATGGGTTAATAGATGTTACTAAATTATACCTAGTTCTAGATGTTGTGATTCCACCAAAGTTTAAAGTGCCTAAGTTCGAAAAATGTGATAGGACCAAATGCCCAATTGCACATGTTACAATATATTGTAATAAGATGGTTGCATATGCTCCTAATGAAAAGTTACTTATTTATGATTTTCAAGATAGTCTTACTAGTTTGGTTGCTAAGTGGTGTGGATAAAGAGAAGTTGAAAAACTTTCATTGCACAATACAAACACATTATAGATCTAGCACCAGATCGCATGTCTCTATAAAGCATGCAAAAAAAGGATACTAAAAGTTTTAAAGAATATGCCCAAAGATGAAAGGATATTGCTATCCAAGTTTAACTAGCGCTCACTGAAAAAGAGACCACAATCTTGTTTGTCAATACTCTTAAGGTTCTTTACTACGAAAAGATGATTAGAAATGCCATTAAAAATTTCATTGATATGGTAATTTCTAGAAAGATCATTGAAAATGCCATAAAAAATAGAAAGCTTAAAGGTGGTGATGCAAAGAAAGAGGTTATGCTAAAAAAAAAAGAAGGAGATGCTTAAGTTGTAATTTATAAAGGGCAATAGGTTGGAGGCTTCACCCCATACTATCCTTGCCCAATGTATCAACCTTACTACCCAACCATCATCAACATCTCCCCAAGTCTTTATGCTTGTCAACTAGTCATATAATCATCCAACTCTCAATCAGTTGCTCAACCTAAGAATCGGGTGAATATAGAAAGAGCTCCTATAGATCCAATTCTTATGACATACACTGAGCTACTCCCTTAACTCTTTGAGAATTATTTAGTCGCACCAATTTATTTAGAACCTATGAAGCCTTCCTACCCCAAGTGGTATGATGCTAATGCGACTTGTGACTATTATCCTAGAATTGCTAGCCATTCTACACAACATGGAAGTATATAGTGCAAGTTTGGTCAAAAATGGATTGGTGAATTTTGATTAAGAAATAAGGACATGTGTCATCAAAAAACCTTTGCTTAACCACATTGGGGCATAATTTTGAAGGAGTTTTTATAAATGTTAGTTACTTTAAGAACTTTAAGAAATAATACAAGTTTGAAACATTCAAGTTTTTTATGTTAGTCTTTTATTTATCTTTCATCATTTTAATAAAGTAACAAATGCATTTTCATTACATTTCTTCATTTGATCCATTGCTTTTATATACATGCCTTTCATATTTCACCTTCCCTATGTTCTAAATAATGAATGTTCAAATAATCATGACAATAATTCAAGATTCAATTTTGAAACCATAATTCATATTGATGGAATTGATAAGTTTAGACTCTTAATCTATTGCAATCATTGAAGTAAAAAAGAACATGTTTCATGAAATGAAACTAGAATGGGATTTTACTTATTCATAGATGAAAATGATGTAGTGTGTCGGCTTTTGTGATGGTTCACTCACAAGTTTGCTCTTAGTCAATAAATGTTTTTCATTGAGAGTATTCATATTTGAAATAAGAAATGACTATCTTTCTTCTACCCTTCACACAATTAGTAAAATTATCCATTTGTTATCCCATTTGACCCTGTTGAATTTTCTTTGGAAGAAACCCTAACCAAAGATCACCCTTTACACTGGGGACAAAGTTTGAAAAAGATTTGATCACAAAAAGAAAAATAAAAAAAAGTGAAGGTCTATAATGACTTCAAAGGCAAAAAAAAAAAAAAAACCCTTTTTGGTACTCAGATTTTTCCTAAAAAAGGATGAAAACTACAAATTGAAAAAATGTAAAAAAAAAAAAAAAAAGAGAATTGATGAAAAATGGGGCAAAAAAACAAGCTGCTCTATATAACAAATGATCACTTGGTTTAAACCCTTTAAATTAATTTTAGGCCTACTTTATCCATTTCTTTCATAACTTCTCACCCTAGCCTATGTTACGTCTTTTAAAAGTCCATTTTAATCAAATATGAATGCTCGAAGTGGAGAATCATGAATTGAACTAAGGAAAACTTATAATTGGAATATTGGAAATGTTGATCAAAATGTCACTGATGGATTAAAGAAAAAAGTGAAATAAGAAGGAAATAATGTGAAAAAAAAAGCAAAAAAACAAAACAAAAAGCCAAAAAATTAAAAAAAGAAAAAAGAGAAAGAAGGAAAAAGGAAAACTTAAACTAAAAACCAGAAAAGGTGATTTAAGTAACAAAAAGGAAACCTAGAAAAATAGCTTTGATGAGGATCCCAAAGAAATAGGGATAATGCTTGAATTGATGAAAGATCAAGAATATCAATGGAATGAGCTTTTGAAAAAGAATTCAGAATTAATTTGTCTAGAGTTGTCTGACTATTCATTATCCTAGATGTTGCATACCCTTCCCAGCATTTATCTTGATGATTCATCCTGAAATGATTTCTTTGTCTATTTATTCTTTACTATACTTGTTCTTATAATGAATACTATTTTTTTTGTTTTTCTTGTTCTTCACCATTTATTTCTTGCCATGATAAATTAAAGAAATGTGATGGATTACATTTAGCATTGAATTGAAATAATGATGAATGAATAAATGACTGTTATGAAAGATCCCTGCATTAATTCAAAGTGACTGGGACATATCAAAAATGAAATGTGAAATATGAAAGAAGTTTAAAATGATGTTGATTTTTATGGCTTACAAATGAAAAGAAACATTCCAAATGTTGAGATCAAATGATAAAGATAACGAAAAGGAATTTTGAGTCACAAATCAGTTAATACATTTATTGGCCGGTTCTAAAAATGTTGAAGAAAAACATGATGAAAAGCTAAAAAAAAATGAAGAAAAGCCTGAGATCCCATTGAAAAAAGGAAACTTTAGATTTGGATGATATAACAGATAAAACTACTTGATGATGCATGATAGCTCATGTTGAAATCTACAATTGTTGATGAGTTAAAAGTAGTGAGAAGATAAATCAAGAGTTTTGAGAACCTTCTAATTTGCCACAATTTAAAAGATAAATGAATTGCATAGCATACATTGCATTCACCATTTGCATTACATGCATGCATCATACTGAGAATATTGCACTCATTCATGGCATTCATCATGCATATTTCCAAAAAAAAAAAGAAAGTTTAAATTTTGAAATTAGGTAGGAATTTTGCATATATGCATTCTATTCACTGCATTCATTACATGTTGCATATATCATCGCATTTATTGCACTTATGCACTTCATTTTTGGAAAAGAAAGATCAAAGTTTGAGTTGTGAAATTAGGATGGAATTTTGAAAAATCTTTGGTTCATGCATTCATTGTATGCATACATTGCATTCATCGTATTCATCTCATGCATCATGCATGTTTGAAAGGAAGAAAAATTAAAGTTTGAATCTTGAAATTGAATATGAGAATTATGTAGAATCTTTGCGATCATTGCATGCATTCATTGCATATGTTTGGAAAGCAAGAAGGAAAAACTAGATGAGGAAATATTTTGAGAAGAGACATTGGAAGACAATCAATGATGATTCAGATCAGATGCAGAAACTTAATTTAAGGTAAGATTTTTTAAAGTTTCAATGCCTTTATTAGGGAGGAGCTTTTTCGAAAGTAAAAATGATCTCACTTTATTTTCCAAAAGTTTCAAAGTCTCAGTTGTGAGGAGCATTTTATTTTTCAAAGTTTTAAAGCCTTAGTTGTGGGGGAGTATTTTATTTTTCAAAAGTTCCAAAGCCTCAGTTATGGGGGAGCATATTATTTTCAAAATTTTCAAAGCCTTAATTGTGGGGGAGCATTTTGTTTTCAAAAGTTTCAAAGCCTCATTTGTGGGGGAGCATTTTTCAAAAAAAAAAAAAGGTTTCAAGCCTTTGAGGAGAAGCCTTTTCAATTTTCTTTTTTGATTTTTCATAACCCAGAAAAATGGATGTCTTTTGTTTTTGTACAATTCCTGTGTCATAGAAAATGCACAATGAGGGGCAACTGTAGACACCTTATTTTGTTTGAATATTTTTCAAAATTCATTAGGCTTCGAATTTTAATTTTGATTGTACAATTAGGCCTTAATTGGAAAAGTGAATTTTGGGTCCAAAATTCAACCCTAAATTTTATTTGTATTTTAATTTTTTTTTAATTAAAAGAGTCAAACTCAATTGATAAAAAAACTAAAAAAAGGTAAAAAAATAAAAAATATATATGGGATTTTGCATGGAAGATCTTGGATTCAATTCAACTCTTAGATTCTATATCAGATTTTAACTTTATTGGTTGAATAATTTTGAAAGGACTTAGGGCTCAATCTATTAAAAAATGAAAGATTACATAGAGAATAAAATTTGGAGAAAAATCCTAGATTCAGTTGAATTAATTTCTTTCAAATCGAAAAAGATTCAATCTCTATATAAAGACCTTGAATCTAAGATAAAAAGAGGGGGCTTAGTAGCAATTGACTTCAAAATCAAACAGAGGTCATTGAAAAGAGAGAAAAACTTGGCAAAGTTTTGAATCAACAAGGAAAAAGCAATCGAACGAAAATTTTTTTTGCAAGAACATTCGGTTTGAGTTTTTTGGAAGTAAGGTTAAGGTTTATAATAGGAAGCATTAGTTTTTGAAAGGTGAAAAATGATTGAAACCCATGATCTATTAAGGTAATGTTAGCTTTTTTTTTTGTGATTTTTACATAATTTTAATAATACTTAATTGCTTACCCTTATTTTTATATTTATTCCATGGTATTTATTTTTGCATGAATTTGCATGACTAATATTATATTTGCATGATAATTCATTTGCCTAATATATTTGTTTGCATGATTAATATATTTATTTGTATGATTATATTGAATTTGGTTACATGATTATTAATATATTTAATTGCTTAATTATTAATATATTTATTTGCATGATTATATA
The DNA here is from genome assembly GCF_002303985.1 of Durio zibethinus. The sequence continues at coordinate 18,612,589 of NW_019168048.1, forward strand.
TTTAATTATATGTTTATTTGCATGATTATATATTTAATTATATGTTTATTTGCATGATTATTTAATTGCATATTTTGAATGGTTTATATATTATTATTTGCATGATTATATATTTAATTGCATATTTATTTGCATGGTTTATATATTTTTATTTGCATGATTATATATTTAATTGCATGATTATTAATTTATTTATTTGTGTGTATGGTTATTAATATATTTATTTATTTATTTATTATTGCATGATATGATATAATAAGTTATTGAATGATTAATATTATATTTGAATGATATTTAATTACATGTTTCTACATTTATTGTGCGCATAATTGCATGACTATATTTAATTGCACAATTACTAATATATTTGTCTGATTATAATTGATTTCATGATTATATATTTGCATGGTATTTTATATTACTACATGATATAATATTTGCTTAATATTATATATTTATATGATTATTGTTATTGCATGATAATTAATAAATTTGCATGACATTCTTGCATGAATATTTTAGCATAATTTAGGCATGATATTATTACATGATATTTGGTATGATTTATAATATATTTGCATGATAATTTTTGCATAGTATGATTTAATATTTATTGTATGATTGCATGATTTGTTTTGATTGAAATTTTTTTTATATGACCATGTGGTGTAAATAAATAAAAAGATTGGAATTGTTTAATTTGCATGATAAAACCATCTTTGATTAAGGTTTAATTAGATAACACATAATTAATATGGTATCGATTTGAGGCGTAAAGGGGTGCTAATAACTTCCTTGCACATAACTGACTTCCCAAACCTTAGTTTTGTTGATATAGACCAGAATCTATTCTTTTTAGGGACCTTCAGCTTAGGCTTAGGATAACCTTAAAAAGGATAGACTCATATAGGTGGCCAATCACACCTAGCTAAAAAAGATTGATGGTGACTCCATGATTTTTATGTCTAAAGGATAGGTTTTCCCAACCTAAATGTTATGACACTTTGACCTGCTTTTTGGTACCTTTGCCTTTAGGAGAATGCCTTTTGGACTTTGTAATGCACCAGCTACTTTCAAAGGTGTATGATAATGATTTTTTCTATTATGGTAGAGGATTTCCTTGAGGTGTTCACGGATGATTTTTTGGTCTTAGATGATAGTTTTAACGATTGTCTTGATCATTTAGCTTATGTTTTGACTAGATGCAAGGAAACCAACCTAGTGCTGAACTGGAAGAAATGTCATTTTATGGTTAGAGAAGCAATAGTGCTAGGCCATATGGTTTCTACTACAAGTATTGAGATTGATAGAGCTAAGATCGAGGTAATAGAAAGATTGCCACCTCTCACTATAGTCATGGGTATTAGAAGTTTTCTTGGTCATGTAGGATTTTACAGGAGATTCATTAAAGACTTTCCCAAGATTTCTAAACCCTTATGCAAGTTGTTAGAAAAGGAGGTGAAATTTAAATTTGATGATGATTGCTTGCATGCTTTCCAAGTGTTTAAAGAAAAATTAGTTTATGCTTCGACATTATAGCATCCGATTGGTCTATACCGTTTAAGCTTATGTACGATGCTATTGACTATGCTATAGGAGTTGTTCTAGGCTAGAGGATAGGAAAGCAATTTCATGCTATATACTATGCAAGTAAGACTTTGAATGGTGTTCAGTTAAACTATGCTACTATTGAGAAAGAGCTATTGTCATAATGTATAGATCCGTAGACATATAACTAAACACATGCTAAGGAGTCACTACCCATCATTTTTTTGTATAGGTGTGATTGGTCACTTAGGTGAATATATCTTCTTAAAGATGTCCTAAGCTTGATTATGGAACCCTAAAAAAATAGGTTCTTGTCTGCATTTCAGAACTAAGCTTAGGAGTTCGGTTATCTATGGGGAAGGTTATAACACCCTCCACAACGCCTATCCTAAGATGGTACTATTTAATTTAAAATTATCCTAATAATCATTGTGGTTTTAATGGTTTTTATTTTAATGTTTAGCTATTGAAAATAATTTTTAAGATTTCTTTATCAATCTGACAGAATTTTTAAAAATACTTCCTCACCTCAAGAGTATTCAAGAATCCCTTTTGTTTTCTTGAAAAGGCTCTATCATCAGAAAAATTTAATCATTTACCTTTTGTGTTAAAATTTTGTTTTATTGATTTAAATCTAATTTTCCCACCATTTGGGCCTAGATTAGAAATATTTTCTCACCTAGAAATATCTTAGATAATCATCCATTTGCGATTACTAAGAATTTCATCCTCAAACTTTATTTTTTATTTTATATGTTTTATTTCTAAATCTTTCACCATTTGGGATTATTTAGAAAATATCTTTTTTAGAACCTAAACTTCTTTTTATTTATCACTTGCTTCTTAATCCTTAGGAAGAAAATAATATGACAACTATTTTTTTAAATTCTCATATAAATTCTTCCACCATTTGGGTTGAATTCAAAATATAGACTCTCATTTAGAAATCTCACAGAAGTTTAGCCATTTGTAATTTTCCTAAGATTTCATCCTTGGATAATTGTTAAATATTTTCTTGCAAATTTTTAAGTTATAATTTTTAATTTTTTAATTTTTTATTTAGGTAAGAATACAATTAATTTTATTGAAACTCTATCTAAATTATTCCACAATTTGGGTCAAATTTAGAGAAATTTCTCACCTAGAGATTTTTTGAAAAATTCACCATTTGAAATTTCTAAGAATCTCATCATTGGTGAATTGTTAATTCAATCACAAATTTATTAAATTTTTATTTTTATTATTCTTTTTTTAAAATTAAAAATAAATATTAATTATTGTTATTGAAATTTTATCTACATTCTTCCTCCATTTGGCTTAAATTTTGAAAAAAAAAAATTCTCCCATAGAAATTTTCTAGAAATTAACGATTTGTAATTCCTCAAATTTTCATCCACAAAAAAATATTATTTACTCTCCAAATTTTATTAAATTTTATTTTATATTTTATTTTATAGTTTTCTTCTCTAATTTTTCCTAAAATATAATCATGCAAAATATTTTTAAAAAATAAATAAATAACATAAAACATAAATAAATAAATAAAAACCATAAAAACAAATACCAAAATAAAGAATTAGCTTGGCTTGGCTGGAGAGTTGGCTCGGCTGTAGGGATGACAAGTGGCTTAAGCGGCTTTGGGTGGTAGCTCCACTTTGCTGGAGCCAAGGAAATCGGAATGTGGGTTAAAGATGGGTTGTGCACTGGCTTGGGTTGGGTGACAAAAACATGCAGATCTTGGGAAAAGTTAAATGTCAAAATGATGTCATTTCAATGGGGTATAAAAGCCAAATATTTTGCTTTTCTCCTCAGATTTCCCCAACCCTCTCTTTGCCCTTTTTTTTTTTTCTTTGATCTTCTCTCTAAAAATAGATGAACTATAACTAAATATGTGTTAGATTTTGGAAATCCCTACTAAAAGTTCACCATAATCTGGGTATTATTATCAGATATAAAGAATGGTCATCAAAAGGTCTTCGAAATATGGGTTTTTTACCAGATATTCGGAATGGTCATCAAAATTTGGGCTTCTTGCTAGAAACTCACTAAAAATTTTAAATTTTCATCTAAAAATTCAAATAGATTCTAGAAATTTCCAAAAAACATTAATGTGGAATTTCAAAGCTTATTGAACCCCTTTAATAGCACTGTTTACTCTAGATTAAACTAAATCCATTCTAACAAGTCACCAAACTTCCATAAAAACAAAAAATTTCTTCCAATCTCAAATCTCTCTACTAAACTAACCTATTTTTTATTGTTTCTATAATCGCCCTTTTATCTACTAATTCCTTTCTATTTTTGCTGCTAATTTTTTTTATGTATTTCCTCCTTTAATTCTTCTATGTCTTTCATTATGATAATTGGAACTATTTATAGAATAGATTTGTCATTCCACCAAAAGAAGAAGTTTTTACATGATATTCGGTATTAGGTATGGGATGAGCCTTATATGTTTAGACAATGTAAGGATTATATTTTAAGGTGATGTGTCTTGGTGGAGGAAATTGATGATATATTTAGACATTATCATGCTTTTGATTATGGTGGACATTTTGGAGGTAAAAAATTGCAACTAAAGTGCTTTAATCAAGATTTTATTGGCCCATTTTGTTTGAAGACACACATTTATTTGTTTAAAAGTGTGATCGATGTTGAAAAGTTGAGAGCATATCTAGGAGACATGATAAGCCCTTGAACCCAATTTTAGAGGTTGAGATCTTTGTTGTATAGGGCATAGACTTTATGGGACCTTTCATTTCTTCTTGTGGGAACCATTATACATGATGGCTATTGATTATGTTTCAAAATAGCTTTGCCTATTGGTGATGCTATGGTGGTACTTAACTTTTTGAGAAAGAATATATTTTATAGATTTGGAACCTCTAAAGTCATCATTAGTTATGAGAGATCCCATTTTTGTAATAAGGTGTTTAGTGCATTAGTAGCAAAGTATAGGGTCATTCATAAGGTTGCCACAACTTATTATCCACAGTGTAGTGATCAAGTAGAAGTGTCAAAGAGGAAAATCAAGTGGATACTTCAGAAAGCTATGAATCCAAGTTATAAGGATTGGTCTAGGAGATTGCATGATGCATTGTGGGCATATAGGACCATCTTTAAGACTCTGATTGGGATGTCACCCTATTAGCTTGTATATAGGAAAGCTTGTTATTTGCTAGTAGAGTTGGAGCAATAGACATATTGGGATATTAAGAATTTAAACTTTGATGTAAATGCTGTAGGTGAGAAATGACTTTTACAACTCCACAAGCTTAATGAGTTTCGCTTGCGTGTTGTGATAATGCTCGGTTGTTTAAAGAAAAGTTGAAAAAGTGGCATGACAAGTGAATAATGGTAGAACATTTAAGCCCAGTCAACATGTGTTGCTATTTAATTGTCACTTAAAGCTTTTCCCAAAGAAGCTTAAGTCGAGATGGATGGGCCTATTTATGGTGACACAAGCATTTTCCTATGGCACTATTGAGATTATGGATGAAGTGAGAAAAATTCCCTTTAAAGTGAATGGGCATAAATTGAAGCATTATTATGGAAGAGAAGTTAGGGAGCGATAGAAGTAATTTATTTTCAAGATTGATTCTCTTGAGCCCTTAGTCTAAGCTTTTGACTTTAAAGAAAACACTTTTTGGGAGGCAACCCAAGTTTTTTCTTTTCATGTTATCTCTTTTTATGCATGTTGTTTTCTTGTACATAATTGGGTTTTATAGTTTCTATATAGTTATTTTTGTGTTCATTTAGTTTTTGTACATATTGATGTAGTTTCTTGATGTAATTATTTTCTTTGTTTTTTAGGTTGAATAAAAGGTTAAAAAGGAAGCACTAGTTTTGGCCAAAGCTACATGGGGGATTCGGCCACCATGCCTCTAGGTTGATAAGGGAGTTTTCTAGTCTCTCTCTTTTTGCTTTATTATTTGATGCTTACACATTGAGGACAATGTGTTGTTTAAGTTTGGGGGTATGGGAAAATTGCACAAAATGTGAAATTTTTTTTTGAATTTTCCTTGATTTTTGCCTTTAAATTGAGCTTAACATGTGGTAGCTTGAATCATTATTATACTTTCTTTGATTAGTTCTTCATGAAGCCAATGATAAATAGTGATTGATAATGAATATAGCTTTAGGAAAATATTGAATGTGAATGAAATATGAGATGATGCTTAAGCTTAAAGAATTCTTGAATATGGTATTCATTTATGAGTTGATGCTTTGAACATGGAAATGCATTTTTTTATCTAGTAATGATTATGTGAGCATGAGATTAGTTTTGCATTTGTCTTTGGAGTTGTGTTTCATGATTTTAGAATTTGTTTTGATTGTCTCTCAAGGCAAAATCCTAGAGGACACATGATTAGGGAAATTAGTAGGCCATCTTTGGATTGATTGAGCCTTTCGAGCCATCCTTGATATAGTATTTTCATAGTCACCCCATTTAAGCCTTATGATATTCTTTTTTTTGTTTTGAAACCACATTACAAGCCTATAGCCTTATTTTGTTTCTTTCCTATATTTTTGGTCCCTTATCCTATAGGCATTATGACACTTATGTACATTTTTTAGCTATGCATTATTAGGGAAGAAAGGTGGAGCTCAAAAAAAGAATAGGAAATTGAAAAAAAAAAAGAAAAGAAAAAAAATCAAGCTAGCTTGCAAAAGAAAAAAATTGTGAAAAATAATTTTGAAAAAAAAAAACAAAAACAATAAAGTGGTGAAAAGCAAAGAAAAGAAAGAAAAAAGGCAAAATTCAAAGTTTGGGGGGGTGATTCTTTAGTCAAGCTTAACTTTCTTACCTTGAAAGCTCAATGATGAATAATCTAGATATGTGATACATTGTTAGGGTACTTGAACCTAAGTGACTTTTATCATACCTTACGCCTAGATTTACATTACAAGCTTACTCAAGTCCTAACCCAATCATGTGTTCATCGACATTAGTGGAGAAAGATATGATGTGCAAACTTATGGAACATGAGCATGCTTTATTAATCATTATTATTAATGTCTCATGAGTTGCATAACATTACTAGATTTCATGCAATAATATGTGAAAAATGTTGCTTGCTTGTGGAACCTTAGTTAAAAATGGTCTCAACCTAGGTAGATTCTTGTGTAATAGCATTCATTCATGACTTTACTTTAGTTATATTTATTGATCAATCCATGAGGCTATAATGTTGAATGAAGTATTGGAAGTATAATGTGATTCTTGCTAAATCTTATTTTACCAGAGGACAAGCAAAAGTTCAAGTTTGAGGGTTGATTGCATTAAAAATTTTAGCTTTTTAATGCTGAATTTTAGTGCAATTTGACTATTATTTTAGCTTGTTCTTTGGTATTTCTTAGTAAAAATCTCCTAAAATCACAATTGTCTTATATGTAGGTACAATTGAAGAAGATGAAGAATTTTGAACATAAAAAGGAGGATTTTAGGGCTAATGGCCTTCATTAGTGTCATTTGGTCGCATTGATATTAAGGGATTTTTTTTTTACTTTTCTTGTTTGAATTTTTTTAGCTTTATTTTTATAGATTTTTTTGGTAAAACTTGTGATAGTAATACTCATTAAGTGTTGAAATTTTTTACAAAAAAAATATATGGATGTGCATGAAGGATTAAGCAAGTACTGTGTTCAATTGAAAGGCTGATGTGGCATTGTTAAATGAAATGATTGGCATTTTTAAATGAGATGATTGGCTAAATGATTGAAAATAAATATTAATTATTGTTATTGAAATTTTGTCCAAATTCTTCCTCTTTTTGGGTTAAATTTAAAAAAAAAATTCTCACCTAGAAAATTTTTAGAAATTAACCGTTTGCAATTTTTAAAAATTTCATACTTGGTTAATTATTATTTACTCTCCAAATTTTATTAAAGTTTTATTTTATATTTTTTATAATTTTCTTTAATTTTTCTTAAAATTTAATCATGCAAAATACTTTTAAAAAATAAATAAATAACAAAAAAAATTAAATAAATAAAATCCATAAAAACAATTAAAAATAAATACAAAAAAAAAGAACTAGCTTGGCTTGGCTAGAGAACTAGCTCGGCTGCATGGATGACAAGTGGCTAAAGTGGTTGGGAGTGGTGGCTTAGCTCGGTTTGGAGCTAAAGAAACTGAAACTTGGGTCAAATATGGGTTGTGCGCGAGTGTGGGTTTGGCAACAAAATATGCAAATTTTGGGAAAAATTAAATGCAAAAATGACATCATTTCAATAGGATATGAAAGCCAAATATTCTATTTTTGTGCTCAGATTTCCTCGGCCCTCTCTCTCCTCCTTTTTTCTTTGATCTTCTCTTAAAAATTGATGAACTCCGATTAAATATGCATTGGATTTTAGAAATCACTACTAGAAATTTGTCAAAATCTGGGTATTATCGTCGAATACTGGAATGGTCACTGAAATTTGGGCTTCTTGCCGAAAACTTATTGAAAATTTGAAACTTTCACTGGAAAATTCAAACAAAATTTGGAAAATTCCAAAAAACAATAATGTGGAATTTCTAATCTTCTTAAACCCTTTTAATAGCACTATTTACTCCAAATTAAACTGAATCCACTCTAACAAATCACCAACTTTCACAAAAACAAAAGAACTTCTTTCAATCTAAAATCTCTCTGCCAGACTAACTTTTTTTTATTGTTTCTGCTATTGTATTTTTTCTGCTAATTCCTTTATATTTTTGCTACTATTTTTTTGTGTATTTCCTTAATTCCTTTAGGTCTTTCACTATGATAATTGGAATCTATTTATAGAACAAATCCTTAATCCAGTTAGTGTTTTAATGGAAATAATATTCTTTATGAATTCCAATTTATCAAAAAATTAGGCTTTATCCCAAAAAAAATATTTTCCTAATTAATCTCGAATTAAAATTTGAATTATCCTAAAAAATTCAATCTCCAACTTTCCTGCCATTCTATTTTCCATTATCTCTTTTTTTTTTCTTTTTAATTTAATTTTTAATAATTATTCCTTTTTATTATTATTACTATTATCTTATTATTACCTTAACACCTAACCTAATAATAAAAAAAACTAAAGATAAATCAATAAAAAAATTTAAGATAAATAAAAACTAATAACAAATAAATAAATGAATAATCAACATATATAAAAAATAAAACAAAAAAAGAAAATAAATAAATAAATAAAATGGGTATTTAGGCTTGAATAAATTAGCCTCAATTGGTTTGGGCCCAGATGAAATAGGATGTCTATAGCTATTAGTAGTTGTTTTGCATTTGATAAGTTCCCCTCTTATCTCATAGGCTCCAAAGTTATAGTTTACACTAATCATGCTATAATTAGATATCTCATAACCAAGAAGGATGTAAAGCCTAGGTTGATTAGGTGGATTCTCCTTCTATAAGAGTTTAATTTGAAGATTAGAGACAAGAAAGGATAAAAAAACCACATGGCTTACCATTTTTATAGGTTAAATAATGGTGGCATTTGCAGTGATCTGAGCACTGGTAAGACTTTTCCTAATGAGCAGTTGATGACATTTAAGCATGATACTTTGCCTTGGTATGTTGATTATACCAATTTCATTGTTGGTGGAGTTTTACCCCCAAACTATCATTCCACCAAAAGAATAAGTTTTTGCATGATGTTTGGTATCATGTATAGGATGAGCTGTATTTGTTTAGACAATGTAAGGATCATATTTTAAGGTGATGTGTCTCAGTGGAGGAAATTGATGATATACTAAGACATTGTCGTGCTTCTAATTATGGTGGACATTTTGAAGGATGAAAAACCATAGCTAAAGTGCTTTAATCAAAATTCTATTAGCCTACTTTGTTTCAAGATGTTAATTTATTTTTTCAAAAGTGCGATCAATGTCAATGAGTTGGGAGCATATCTAGGAGACATGAAATACCCTTGAACATAATTTTAGAGGTTAAGATCTTTGATGTATGTGGGTATAGACTTTATGGGACCTTCCATTTCTTCTTGTGGGAACCACTATATATTGATGGCTATGGATTATGTTTCAAAATGGGTTAAGGTAGCTATTTTGCCTACTAGTGATGCTAGAGGGGTACTTAACTTTTTGAGGAAGAATATATTTTCTAGATTTGGAAACCCTAGAGTCATCATTAGTGATGAAGGATCCTATTTTTGTAATAAGGTGTTTGATGCATTAGTAGCAAAGTATGGGGTTAGTCATAAGATTGCCACAACTTATCATCTAGTATAGTGGTCAAGTAGAAGTATCAAATAGGGAAATCAAGTCCATATTTCAAAAAATTGTGAATTCGAGTCATAAGGATTGGTCTAGGTGATTACATGATGCATTAAGGGCATATAGGACCAACTTTAAGACTCTAATTGGGATGTCACCCTAGCAGCTAGTATATGGGAAAGCTTGTTATTTTAGAGCAAAAGCATAATGGGTTATTAAGAATTTGAAGTTTGATTTACATGCTACAGGTGAGGAATGACTTTTATAACTCCACAAGTTTGATAAGTTCCACTTGTGTGCCTATGATAGTATTTGAAAGACTTACGAATCTTGCACGAAGAACTTTGAATAGAGTATTCAAAAACTTAAAGGATGTACCCAAAAGTTTGAAAAAGTATTACCTGAAGGTTTTCAAAACTAATACTCAGAAGTTTTAACAAAATACTCTAAAGTAAAATTTCATTTGTTGCTATCATCAAAGGTTTCTTAGCTAAAAAAAAAAATCTTTCCTTGCAAAGTTTTCTTTTCTCAATTAAAGTTTCAAACTTGTGCTTCTATCTTTCCTATCTGTGGAAAGTATGCAATAAGTGCAATAAATGAATAATGTGATGCATATAATGCATGACATACTTGCAATGAATGTAATGCATGAAATCAATACCATATGTCTTTAATTGTGGTAATATGATTCTAGAAACTTTCTTTTCTTTCCATCTTTCCATGACATAGCCTCTAGACTGGTTGACAGGTTCTTTCACAAACTGAAGCAAACATTCTCAAAATTTTTTTTACTCAAACCCTATCTTTCTCACTAGTGTCCCTTACTTTTAGCATTCACCTTGCCCTAGAAAGATCACTTGTATCAAAATATTTCTTGAACATTTCCCAAAATTTTTCAAAAATAGCAATGGAAATTGCCCCATACTACTATCTTCTAAAAATAAATAAATTTTTCACATGTAATCAACTTTTAAAAATTAGTGATTACTATCTAGAATGAATGTGGTGAATGATGATTTGGTCTTTTCAAAAAGATGCAAAGGTTTGGCACATCATTATCTTAGTTATCATAGGGAACTTTGCTACTAAATGAGAAAGGGAATATTAATGTCTCTTCATTTAGGCTCACAAATAAAGATGATCTTTTAAAGCACAATCGATTTTGGTACTCTTTTTAGTTCTTGATATATAGTAGTTTAATAAATGCCAAGACTAGTCGGGCAAGGCTTAAAGTTTTTGGGGAATAAAGAATAGGCTCATGTTTAAAAATAATTCATCAAACAGTGATTGATCTTAAATTTTCAAAAGTCTCCAATACATTAAAGATTATTTGAAAATGCCTATTTTTTTAATGCCTTTTGCATTAATCAATTTTGTGTGTTGCTTTCAAATTTTCACTCTTGCTCTAAACCACCTTTTTAGATTTTCACTAGAGAGCCTTATTTTCTTTTTTTTTCTCTTCTTTTCTCTTTTCTCTTTTTTTATTCTTATTTTTTTGTTCTATGATTATTCCATCGTGCATTTGAGTACTCAAAATTCATCTAAAACCAAATTGATGAATTCCAAAGAAACAAGCTGTCTAACTTAGATATTCATACATGATCAAAATGGACTTTACAAAAGATATAACATAGGCGAGAGTTTAAGGTTCAAAAAGAAAGGATAACAAGCCCAAAATACATGTTTAAAGGTAATTAGACCAATAATCGTTTCTTTACTATAAGGACATTTTCCTTTCCTTAAACCATGTCTTTTCATCTTTTTCTTTCTTTTTTTTTTTTGATTTTCAATTTGATTTTCACTTTTTTTTTTTGCAAGAGTTCAAAATTTTTGGAAGTTAACTTCCATCAAACTTGCCCCCTAACAGAAAGTAATATTTCCTATCTCTCAACATAAGATCAGATCCCTCTTACTGAAATTCCCTTTTTTTTAACTTGCCACCAAATTTAGAGGATGGTCCTTGGTTTAGGTTCGGAGAGAAAAATTGACAAGCTCAAAACGGGTAGCAAAATGATATTTTCTTTTTTTGTGAAGGGAATTTGAAAGATGGCCATTTTTTCATTTCAAGTATGAATACTTCCATTGAAAAAGTATTTCTGAAGGGATGACTTTTTTCTTATTTATTTTAGCTTCATTTAAATGTCTTACATGCATGATGTCACAATCATCTTTTTCCTTTTCCCTTTTTTTTTTTAACTCACACTCATGATACATAATTATGTTTTCATTTTTGCAACCCATAATCAAAATGAGTTCTTTGGGACATCAAATAAATTTGGCTTTTTCAGTAAGTTTGTCCTAAGATAAGATTGGAGGATTACTGGTGAAGGACTGAAAAAAAGAAGAATGTTGCACAAATTAAGATATTGAACCACTTGAGAAAATATGAGAACTTGGAATTTAAAAAAGAATCTTGGTGATGAAGTGTCTGAAATAGCTTTGTCATTTATTAAATCACCAAAATCCAAAAGCTTAAGAGAATGCCTAAAAAGATTTACAAATTAAACAACCATCCCATTGCTCATAGCCCAAATGAATATCAATGATTTTTAAGGTTTGTCATGGTCAAGTGAAGTGAAGCTTCCATTCCTAAAAATTTTCAAGGTTCTTAATCTTCCAATTGAAAAGAATGAAATGTTAGGAGAAATGGCTCATGATGTTCATCTTAATAGTAATCACCAAAATTTTTTTGAGATTTTTTCACATGTATTTGAAAAATTAATTATGTAAGAATCCAAACAATTAAAATTAAAAAAAATAAAAACTTGTTACAAACTTCTAAAATTTTCCCACAATGCATGTTCAAGACATCAACCTATGACAAAGCAGATTTCCATTGCTCAAAAAGTTCTTGGGTCAAGGTACCACTATGAATGAGACTTTTAGTTTTCTCTTTTCTAAATTTCTCAGTTGAATGCCCAATTGCCCTTATGTGATAATCGTATTTACTATTTGGATCATAACACTTTGCTGATGGATTTGAAATTGCTTTCAAAGGTATTGGGGTGAGGTACTAGTACTTTACCAACAGAGACAAAAGATTAAAAATTGGAATTAGGATTTTTTCAAGAATGTTTCTTGATCTCTTTTTCTATTAAATGGTTAAGTAGTAGACTGGGGATAAGGACTTGTATAAGGAATTGATTGTTGGGCTAGTTGGTGAAAGTAAGGATTTTGAGAAAGGTTATATATGGCAGGGTAATAAGGTTGGTTGGTAAGGATGGTATAGAATAAAGTCTCTAACTTGTTCCCCTTCATAAAATCATAGCTTGAACATCTACTCTTTCCATTCTTGGTGCACCAACTTCTTTCATATTGTCTATATTATTCTTTTTAAACTTTCTATTTTTGATGGCATTATCTATTATCTCCCTCGATAGGACCATGTCAGCAAAGTTCTTAGTTGCATTTTTTATCATCCTCTTATAATATAGAGCTTTAAAAGTATTGACAAATGGAACTATAATTTTTTTTTATTAAAGGTGGTTGAACTTGGGCAGAAGCATCTTTCTAGGTTTGAGTATATTCTTTGAAGCTTTCAACATCCTTCTTCTCCATGCTTTGTAAGGGCAACCTATCTGGGGCCAACTTCACAATGTGCTTGTATTGGGTTACAAATACCTTAATAGTTCTTTGCACGAAGTGATATGAGTTCTGTCCAACTGAGCATACCACCTAGCAGTAGATTCTGAAAGACTGTCTTGGAATACATGAATCAAAAGCTTGTCATCTCGGGCATAGATAGCCATCTTTCTACAATACAAGGTGATATAGGTCATTAGGCATTTAGTGACATCATATTTCTCAAAATTTGAGACCTTGAACTTGGGAAAAATAATAACATCTGGCACCAAGCAAAGTTCCAATGCATCCATAAATCCATAAAAATCTATTCCTTTAATAGCTCAAAGCCTCTCCTCTATGAGATCCATCTTTTTTTGGGAACTTGAATTTCTTGTTGCTTGAAATGAACTTTCCTTTAATTTTTTTTTTTTGCTTTTTAGGATCATCAAAAACTGAAACTGGTGCAATTATTAAAGGTATTCCGGGATAAAAGTATGCCCCAAAAAATGGTGCTTATTGTGATTATGCACCTTGAGATTCTAGTATGCGGACTTTTTCCACTTTTTTCAAAATCTTTAGCATTTTCATTATCTGTGCCATATCTTTTCTTATTTCATCTTGAGCCTTTTCCATTTTCTCAATTTGGCTATGTTGTTCTGGCTCGATGAGTGACAAATAGATTACCTTAATGATCATGCTCTTGAACCTTTATTGTTACATTTATCAAATTAAGATGATGTCTAACTATGATTTTATGCAAATAGAAAAGATTTATATAAGTGATTGGATGCATTGAATGCTATCACATAATAAGAAAGAGACAAAAATCTTTAATTAAAAAAATTATTCAAAATATCCAAACATTTCTAAAAATCCTATATAGTATGTCCCAAAAAGTGGTGCTTATTGTGATTATGCACCTTGAGATCCTAGTATGTGGGCTTCTTCCACTTTTTTCAAAATTTTTAGTATTTTCATTATCTACGCCATATCTTTTCTTATTTCATCTTGAGCCTTCTCCATTTTCTCAATTTGGCTATGTTGTTCTAGCTCTATGAATGACAAATAAATTACCTTGACGATCATGCTTTTAAACCTTTACTACTACAATTATCGAATTAGGATGATGTCTAACTATGATTTTATGCAAACAGAAAAGACTTATATGAGTGATTGGATGCATTGAATACTATCACATAATAAGAAAGAGACAAAAATCTTTAATTAAAAAATTATTCAAAATATCCAAACATTTCTAAAAAAATCCTAAAAATCTATTACTTGGTCTTATATTTCAACTTCAAGGTCATGGTATCACCATGAATAAACTCTTCAGCCATTATGATTAGGTAATGACCTCATAATAATCTTATGCTTTCCATCTTCCTCAAAACTTAATAGGCTAAAATTGATCAAATTTTGCACCTTTTGTTTAATGGCAAGATAATTTTCTACCAAATGGCTCATTTTTCAGTAGTGATAATCATATTGAGCCTCAACATCATAATACTTAGGATAAGGAGGTTTTAATGGTTTTAAAGAAACTAGTGCGATCAATGGTTTTGTAGTGAGAATAGCTCATAGTAGGTCACAAGGATTAAATCAATGATGGCTTTCTCTTTCTTCTACGATTTCTTCAGTTGAGCCATGGGTGGGTTTATAGATGTAGGTCTTAAAGTAGACATGGGTATATAAGGTTGAGGGTTCATTGGGAAATTTGATTACTAGATAGGCTGATAAGCATTTTTCATAACTAGGCCATAGTATGGATTTGGGCCAATTAGTGGGGGTTGAATAGGAGCAAGTTTTGTTTGCGATGCCAAAAAAGGTTGTTGAAGTTAGGGATAAGGATTTGGGTATGAGCCAATCTGTGAGGTTGGTACGAAGTTAGAAAGCCTTATTTCTTTTTTGACTTGATCTTTTCTTAGGCCATCAGATGCATTGGCATGACTTAGACTAGCATCAATATTGTGAGAGGCTTTTTGATCTTGAAAAATTGGTTGCTTAATGTATACATAAATTGGTGAGGACTTTTTAGAATGGGCTACTTCAAGATTTTCAGCCCTTTCCACTAGCTTGGCAAGTTGCATTTTCACTCGTAGGTCATGACCTAGTTCTTCGTGGATAAGTTCCAAGGCTTGGATCCGTGTTTCTAAATGATCACCCATTTCTTCTAAATTGCTGCCTCAGATAAAGTAAAAATTTTTGTATTATGCAATACTATGATGGATATATTACGTGAATGATGATGCTTTATGAATGAATGAGAATCAAACAAACAAACAAATAAAATAACTATGACTCTTGTAAACAGGGAGTACCAAATAAGAACATAGTAAGCATCCAATATGAAAAAAGAAAAAGATGAACAGGTTAGTGCACAACTTAAGTATAACAAAATGTATATGACCTAATTTTGGATCATTCCTACAAAAGGAAATGGCTCTGCCTATAGGTTATGTCTATTATGGCTCACTATATATGGTTTGCGATTGACTCTATAGGTTCCCAAATTGTTTTTTTCATCATCGCCCATCACAAGCGGCCAATGGAAATGATTAAAATTGAGTGAGAGTATTTTACTAGCCATTATAGAGATTATCATCTCATGAGAGGATAGGTACTTTATTCCCTCTTAAGAAGGATGGAGCTCGGGTATAGAACTCATGTAATGCAAATGCAAATGCATGTGATAATGTGTGTGAATGAACATATAGAGTTTTCAACCCTAAAATTTTTTTGTGAATCCAATAAAATACAAAAACAAAGGAAAAAAATGTTAGTAAACAAATTACATTGTCATTACACTTGAAGACCATTAAACCCAAGGTTAGAATAAATTTAAAATTGTATGGCTCGACTCTTTATTTATCATCAGTGGAGTAACCAAAATGTTATAATGTATAGATCCATAGACTTATAGCTAGACATATGAGAAGGAGTTACCACCAATCTTTTCTTCGATATGTATGATTGGTCACCTAGGTCAATCTATATCCTCTTAAAGATGCCCTAAGCTTAACTAAGGATTTCTGAAAGAATAGGTACTGGTATGCATTTTAGAACTAAGTTTGGCAGTTTAGTTACGTGTGAGGAAAGTTATAGCACCCCCTGCAATGCCCATCCTAAGATGGTATCATTTAATTTTAAATTATCCTAACAATCATCTCGGTTCTAATGGTCTTTATTTTAATGTTTATCTATTGAAACTAATTGTTAAGATTTCTCCATCAATCTAGCAGAATTTTTAAAAATACTTCCTTAGCTTAAGAGTGCTTAAGAATCCCATTTGTTTTCTTGAAGAGGCTCTATTGTTAGAAAAATTTAATCATTTACCTTTTTTTTTGTTAAATTTTTGTTTTATTGAAAATATATCTACTTTTTCCACCATTTGGGCCTAAAGTAGAAATATTTTCTTTTCTACAAATATCTTAGAAAATCATCCACTTGCGATTAGCAAGAATTTCATCCTTGAAATTTATTTTTTATTTTATAAGTTTTATTTCTAAATTTTTTACCATTTGGGTCTATTTAGAAATATCTTTCTTATAACCTAAACTTCTACTTATTCATTACTTGCTTCTTAATCCTTAGGAAGAAAATAATATGATAACTATTTTTTTGAATTCTCATCTAAATTCTTTCACCATTTAGGTTGAATTTAGAATATAAATGCTCACCTAGAAATCTCATAGAAGTTCAGCCATTTATGAGTTTCCTAAGATTTCATCCTTGGATAATTGTTAAATATTTTCTCACAAATTTTTAAGTTATATTTTTAATTTTTTAATTTTTTATATGGGAAAGAATACAATTATTTTTATTAAAATTTTATCTAAACTGTTCTACCATTTGGGTCAAATTTAGAAAAATTTCTCACCTTGAGATTTTTTAGAAAATTTATTATCTAAAATTTCAAAGAATCTTATCATCGATGAATTGTTAATTCAATCCCAAATTTATTAAAGTTGTATTTTTATTATTCTTTTTTAAATTGAAAATAAATATGAATTATTATTATTGAAATTTTATTTAAATCCTTCCTCCATTTGTGTTAAATTTAGAAAAAAAATTCTCATCTAGAAATTTTCTAAAAATAAACCACTTATAATTTTTGAAAATTTCATCCTTGGATAATTATTATTTACTCTTCAAATTTAATAAAATTTTATTTTCTATTATTTTATAATTTTCTTCTTTAATTTTTCCTACAATTTAATCATGCAAAATGCTTTAAAAAATAAATAAATAACATAAAACAAAAATAAATAAATAAAACCATAAAAACAAATAAAAACAAATACCAAATAAAGAATTGACTCAATTTGGCTGAAGAGCTGGCTCGGCTACAAGGATGTCGAATGGTTGAAGCGGCTTGGGGTGGGGCTCGGCTTGGCTGGAGCCAAGGAAACTAGAATGTGGCTCAAAGATGGGTTGTGTGCGGGCGTTGGTCGGGCAACAAAAACACACAGATCTTGAGAAAAATTAAATGCCAAAATGATGTCATTTAAGTGGGGTATAAATCAGATTTCCCCAGCCTTCCCTCTCTCTCCTTTTATTTCTTTGATCTTTTTATCTAAAAATAGATGAACTCCGATTAAATATGCATTGAATTTTGGAAATCCCTATCGAAAGTTTGTCGGGATCTAGGTATTATTGCCAAATACTTGGGAATGATCATTGGAATCTAGGCTTCTTGTCAGAAACTTGTTGAAAATTTTGAATTTTCATCAAAAAATTCAAACGGATTTTGGAAATTTCTAAAAATTTCTAAAAAACACTAATGTGGAATTTCTAAACTTCTTGAACCCCTTTAATAGCACTGTTTACTCCAGATTAAATTGAATCCACTCTAACAAATCACTAAACATCCACAAAAAGAAAAAAAAAAAAACTTCTTTCAATCTAAAATCTCTCTATTAGACTAACCTTTTTTTTGTATTGTTTTTGCAATCACCCTTTTCTCTGCTAATTCCTCTCTATTTTTGTTGTTGATTTTTTTAGTGTATTTCTACCCCTAATTCCTCTATATCTTTCACTATGATAATTGGAACCTATTTATAGAAAAGATCCCTAATCTAGTTAGTGTATTAATGGAAATAATATTCTTCATAAAGTTCACTTTATTACAAAAATTAGGCTTTATCCCAAAAAAATCTTTTCCTAATTAATCTCGAATTAAAATGTGAATTATCCTAAAAAACTCAATCTCTAACTTTTTTGCCATTCAACTTTCCATTATCTTGCTTTTTCTTTTTTAATTTAATTTTTAATAATTATTCCTTTTTATTATTATTACTATTATCTTATTATTACTTTAATAGCTAACCTGATAATAAAAGAAATAAAGATAAATCAATAAAAAAATCCAAGATAAATAAAACTAATAACAAATAAATAAATGAATAATCAACATATACAAAAAAATAAAACCAAAAAAGTGAAAATAAATAAATAAATAAATGAAATGGGTAATTGGGCTTGAAGAAATTAGCCCAAATTGGTTTGGGCCCAGACCAAATAGTGTGTCTATAGTTGTTAGCAGTTGTTTTTGCTTTTGATAAGTTTTGTTCTTATCTCATAGGCTCCGAAGTTATGGTTTGCACTAATCATGTTGCAATTAGATACCTTATGACCAAAAAGGATCCAAGGCATAAGTTGATTAGGTGGATTCTCTTCCTACAAGAGTTTGATTTGGAGATTGGAGATAAAAAAGGATTGGAAAACCATATGGTTGACCATCTTTCTAAGTTAGATAATGGTGGGATTGACAATGATCTGAGCATTGGTGAGACTTTTCCCAATGAGCAGTTGATGACATTTCAGCATAATACTTTACCTTGGTATGCTAATTATGTCAATTTCATTGTCGGTGGAATTTTATCCCTAGATCTATCATTCCACCAAAAGAATATGTTTTGCATAATGTTCAGTATTATGTATGGGACAAGCCTTATTTGTTCAAACAATGTGAGGATCATCTTTTGAGGTGATGTGTTCTGGTAAAGAAAATTGATAATAAACTGAGGCATTATCATACTTTTTATTATGGTGGACATTTTGGAAGATAGAACATCATAGCTAAAGTGCTTTAATCAAAATTTTATTGGCCCACTTTGTTTCAAGATGCTCATTTATTTGTTCAAAAATGTGATCAATGTTAAAGAGTTAGGAGCATAACTAGGAGACATGAGATGCCCTTGAACACAATTTTGGAGATTGAGATCTTTGATGTATGGGGTGTAGACTTTATGGGACTTTTCATTTCTTCTTATGGGAACCATTTTATATTGATGGCTATGGATTATGTTTCAAAATAGGTTGAGGTAGCTGCTTTGCCTACTAGTGATGCTAGGGTGGTACTTAACTTTTCGAGAAAGAATATATTTTCTAAACTTGGAACCCCTAAAGTCATCATTAGTGATGATGGATCTCATTTTTGTAATAAAGTGTTTGATGCATTAGTAGCAAAGTATGAGGTTAGTAATAAGATTGCCACAACTTATTAGCCATTGTGTAGTGGTCAAGTAGAAGTATCAAATAGGGAAATCAAGTCCATACTTAAGAAAACTATGAATTTGAGTCATAAGGATTAGTTTAGGTGATTACATGATGCATTGTGGGCATATAGGACTACCTTTAAGACTCTGATTGGGATGTCACCCTATCAGCTAGTAAATGGGAAAGCTTATTATTTGCTAATGGAGTTAAATCACATGGTATATTAGGCTACTAAGAATTTGAAGTTTGATTTAAAACTATAAGTGAGGAATGACTTTTACAGCTCCATGAGCTTGATTAGTTTCACTTGTATACCTATGATAGTGCTCAGTTATTTAAGGAAAAGGTAAAGAAGTGGCATGACAAGTGAATAATGGATAGAACATTTGAGCCTAGTTAGGATATGTTGCTATTTAATTCTCGCTTAAAGCTATTTCTTTGGAAGCTTAAGTAGAAATGGACGGGCTCATTTATGGTGATACAAGTTTTTCCTTGTGGTACTATTGAGATTATGGATGAAGTGAAAAAGGTTCCTTTTAAAGTGAATAGGCACAAATTGAAGCACTATTATGGAGGAAAAGTTAGGGGAGTGATGATAGTAATTCATTTTCAAGATTGATTCTCTTGAGCTCTTAGTCTAAGCTTTTGACTTTAAAGAAAGCACTTCTTGGGAGGCAACCCTAGATTTATTTTTCATGTTATCTCTTTTTATGGATGCTTGTGTATATATATGTTGGCATATTGTTTTCTTGTACATAACTAGGTTTCATAGTTTCTACTTTGTTGTTTTTGTGTTCATTTAGTTTTTGTACATATTGTTGTAGTTTCTAGCTATTTTCTTTATTTTGTAGGTTGAGTAAAAGCTTAAAGAGGAAGCACTAGTTTTGGCCAAAGTTACATAGGAGATTCGACCATCATGCGTTTATGTTGATAAAGGAGTTTTCTACTCTTTCTCTTTTGTGTTTATTACATGATGCTTACACATTGAGGACAATGTGTTATTTAAGTTTGGGGGTATGGGAAAATTGTGCAAAATTTGAAATTTTTTTTGAATTTTCCTTGATTTTTACCTTAAAATTAAGCTTAACATGTGGTAGCTTCAATCATTATTATACTTTCTTTGATTAGTTTTTCATGAAGCCAATGGAAGATAGTGATTGATAATGAATATAGCTTTAGGAAAGATTGAATGTGTGAAATATAAGATGGTGCTTAGGCTTAGAGAATTCTTGAATATGGTATTCATTTGTGAGTTGTTGTTTTGAACATGGAAGTGCATTTTTTATCTAGTAATGAATATGTGAACATGAGATTATTTTTGCATTGGTCTTTGGAGTTGTGTTTCATGATTTTAGAATTTTTTTGGTATTTGGAAAATGATATAGGCCATCTATAGATGAATTAAGCCTTTTGAGCCATCCTTGATATAATATTTCCATAGTCACTCCATTTGAGCCTTATGATATTCTTTTCTTTGTTTTGAAACTGCATTACAAGCCTATGGCCTTTGTTTATTTTTTATCTTTTTGGTCCCTTATCCTATATGCATTAGGACATTCATGTACATTTGTGAGCTATGCATTATTAAGGAGGAAGGGTAGAGCTAGAAAAAAGAATGGGAAATTGAAACAAAATTGAAAAAAATAAAAAAAAGAAAAGAAAAAAATCAAGCTATCTTACAAAAAAAGAAAAAAATTTGAAAAAAAAGAGAAAAAAAAAAGCAATAAAGTGGTGAAAAAGCAAAAACAAGAAAAAAAAAGAAAGAAAAATGGGCAAACTTCAAAGTTTGGGGGGTGATTATTTAGTCAAGCTTACCTTTTCTTACCTTGAGAGCTCAATGATGAATGATCCTAGACATATGATGCATTGTTAGGGTTCTTAACCCTAAATAACTTTTATCATACCTTAGCCCTAGCTTTACTTACAAGCTTACTCAAGTCCTAAGTGATCCTTGGTTATGTGTTCATCTAAATTAGTGGAAAGAGATGTGATAAACAAACTTATGGAACATAAGCATGCTTTATTGATCATTGTTTTTAATGTCTCTTAAGTTGCGTAACATTACTAGATTTCATGCAAGAATATGTGAAAAGTGTTGCTTGCTTATGGAACCTTAGTTAGGAATGAGGTCAACCTAGGTAGATTCTTACGTAATAGCATTCATTCATGATTTTACTTTAGTTTATATTTACTGATCAATCCATGAGGCTATAATGTTGAATGAAGTATTGGAAGTATAATGTGATTCTTGCTAATTCTTGTTTTGCTTAAGGACATGTAAAAGTTCAAGTTTGGGGGTTTGATTGCATTAAAAATTTTAGCTTTTTAGTGCTTAATTTTAGTGCAATTTGACTATTATTTTAGCTTGTTCTTTAGAATTTCTTAGTAAAATTACTCCTAAAATCACAATTGTCTTATGTGTAGGTGTAAGTGAAGAAGATGAAGAATTTTGAACTTAAAAAGGAGGATTTTAGGGCTAATGGCTTTCATTAGTGTTATTTGGTCACATTGATATTTAGGGTTTTTTTTTTTTACTTTTCTTGTTTGAATTTTTTAGCTTTATTTTCTTAGATCTTTTTTACTAAAACTTGTGATAGAAATACTCATTAAGTGTTGAAAATGTTTACTAAAAAAAATGGAAATGCGTGGATGTGCATAAAGGATTAAGCAAGTACAAGGTTGATCAAGTTAGGTTGGAGTGTGTTTAATTAAAAGGCTGATGTGGTATTTTTAAATGAGATGATTGGCTAAATGAATTGACTTAGTTGATACATGTGAAAGAATGAAATAGCAAAGCTAGACCCAAGCACCAAGGAGAAAATCAACCTAGGCGTGCACACTAGTGTTGATGCACCTACAAAGAAAAAAATCAATCTACAGTTGCACCATCCATAATTTTCAGCACCAAAGGTCCCTTCCCTCTTGTTATAAATAAGGGAGGGCCAACCTTAGAAAGGAGTTTTTATTTTTAAGCTTAGGATTTTATTTTTCAAATTTTTTCTCTGCATTTCCTCCCTATTTTCTAAGCTTCCAAACAATTTCAATTTCAACTTTCTTGACTGCATTTTACTAATAAATTTTCATGATTCATTGTATTTTCACATGATCTTACCAAAGCTTGCAATAATTTTTGAAAAAGTACATGTTTACTAGATCAACCTTGTGCACATATTGACATTTTCTTACTTGTTTGATGAATTGTTTAAGTTGAAAATTTTATTTTTTTGCTATAGTGGAACCTATTAAAAACTAGCTAGATCTTGTTGAGAGTTTGTTTTTACAGGTTATTAAGATTAAAAAATTCTTCATATCTTAAACCTAGCTAGAAATAGAAGCAATCAAATCCATATTCAAGCTGAAAGGTGCCAAGCGTGGAAATTGATTTTTCTGTTGGTGCGATTCTATCTTCAGCATGAAATTCTATTTATCTTCTTTCTCATTTAATCCTTAATCTTAAATGTTACTAGTGAGATTTTGATTGAATGCCTTGATTTTACTTGCCGTAGTGATTGTTACGATAGAAAGTGTGTGAATATGTCTTGTTTGTGGTTTATCAGTGCACTGTTTGAAGTTTAAAGGTTTGATATGGTTTTAGGTTTATTTGTTATTATGTTCCTACAAAGATTGGTGGAGTTTTTGATAATAAAATTGATCTTAGCTCTTGGAAATATATTTTGAAGTTGTTGATCATGTATATTGAAATTTTTTTAGCTTATGTAAGAGTAAGTTCTACATGAGTTCTACATGAATGGCATAAGACTTTTACTTAGCAGTTTGTGTTCCTCTATGTTTCACATTTATTGTTGCATTTTAAATTTCCTTTTTAATTCTTCATCTATTCATGAAAAAGTTCATCTAAGTATAGGTTTATTCATAGAAAATTAGAGTTTAAAAATTGTGAAGTTTCAGGATATAGTTTTCATTTTCTTTGCATGCAAAGCAAGTGAAGGTATTAACTACAAGTATTTTTTTTTTGTTTTGTACATGCTCAATTGTTATGCAAGTATCATGTTGCAACTCTAATATTTTATCAGTTTTTTGAGCTATGGATTTATGGAGTTGAAGTTGTGTCAAGTGAAAAGTGAACCTTGTGAACATTTTCTACAATTTTCTTTCTTGTTTGCAGCTGTATATTTTTTTAAAGAATAGTGATTTGTGGATTTTCAAATTCTACTTTGATAGGTCACATTTTCCCTTACTATTCCAAGTAGTCTGTTAATTAGTTCTATATTAGGTTTAAGTAGAAACTCATTTTAATAGCTTAAGTATCATATAAAATCAACTTTAGAGAGGATTGTTCTTTGCGGTTGTGACATGCTTTTTTTGTTGAATTGAATCTTCATCATTTACATTCTGTTCATGCTCTTCTATAAGTTCCTTGTGCTTATATGTGTTGGGTAATTTTCAATGCATGATTATAAAGTTTTACATGTAAGCCTTGAAAGTCAATTTTTCCTGTTCAGTTTTTTTTTTCTTTTTAGATTCATGTCATGTCTTTCTTCTAGGTTCATATCGTATGTGTTTGCATGTATTTCAAATTTGACTTACAAGAAAACATGTAGGTATTATATTTTTGCATATTAGGATTAGTCATCCACAATTTAGTGATCACTTAGATTTTTAGTGGCATTTTAATTTTTTTTACTTTGTTAATTCTGTCTTAGCATTTTATTTTTCTTAGTAGTAATTCATTTTTTTATGAATTTTTTTATTTGATTTTTTATCCTTTTGTGGGAATTAAAAAAATTTTTTAATTGACTAAACCAACTTTAGATAAGGAATGGGGATCAATTATACTTAAGCTAGGTATTTTCTTTAGCTAATTCTCGAGGGATCAATACTCAGACTTTACAATCTCTATTATTACTTGACGGCCAGTGCGTTTGCAGAGTTTCCTCAATCATTGACTCCTATAACTTCAATTTGGTCTCAAAGTGCTCAACCTCTAAGGAGATATATGAAAAGCTGGATGAATTACTTGAAAAACAACAATCCAACCAAAATGTATTATGTCTCATGGCTGTTGAAAAGCCCAAGGTAACCTCTAACTCAATTGATTCAAATTCATATAGTTTTGAAGAATTACAAGATGTATTTGATGATTTAGTTATGAAATTTGAGTCAATGAGGTTGAAATAGAAGAAAATATTTCAAGATTGAATGTAGAAAATGATTTTTTGATGAATACAAAGAATGTTTTGGAAAAAGAAAACAAAATTTTGAAAAAAGAAAATTTTGATTTGAAAAAGAAATTTGATGAGTTAATAAATGAAAAACAAAGAGTTTTAAATAATCCCTTTCATATTAAAATGACCAAATGCATTTATTGTAAATTTCATGGTCATTCTATATCTACTTGTCATATAAGAAAGAAAGTCCCATTTAGAATTAGGCAAGTGTGGGTTCCAAAAGGAACTAGAGAGTTGGTCATTAACTCTCAAAGACCCAAAGCAATTTGGATGCAAAAAATCAAATGAAGAATATCTCTTATAGGTGTGCTAGAACAAAGAGTTACAAAGTCTTTTATTGAAGATTGGATACTCTAGACACACAATGGACATGGGTAACCTTTAAACTTTTATTTAAAGTGAATTTGAAATTTGGTTACCTATTATTGATTGAACTTTATGTGCTTTATATGTACATGATCTTGAAAGAACGTGAGCTTGAATTGAGTATGCATTTATTTTTTGCTCTTGAGTGCATGATTATGATGGTGAAATTGATTTTGTACATTATTAAGATATATTTAATTTTGAGAACTTATGCTTAGGCATGAATTTATTTATGAATGTTTGATATTGTTGATATCATGATTTATGGAATTATTATTGTTGCTTGGTTTGGGTAATTATATGCTTAATTGTTTTATATTTATGCACAAACTTTGGGGGAGCACTCAAAGCTTAATGATTTTGAAATTTTATGTTTTGCTTTGAAATGATTTTTGCTAGAGTCAAGCTTTAAAATATGAAATTTTGTTTTAACAAGTTTTCAAGTGCAAAATGAATTTGAGAATCTTGTGTTCAATGATTTAAATTTGCTCAAACGAAGAAACGTGATTAACTTACAATGGTTTTAATCTGTCATAGTGTTACATGCAAGTTTCAAAGGATTTTGGATCTTGAAAGATTGAATCTTGTTTTTGAGCATTTATGGGCATAAAAACCATGTAGACAATTTTAAATTGTGATATAAAACTTTTCTAAATGGTTTAAAGAGCTTAAATGTGAATTTTAACATATTTGCCCATCTTAGACACTTTTTTCAAGGAAATATGGGGTTTAAAAATTGACTTTTTGATTTCCTTGTTTCTAAGGCCAAATGACCACTTGAACAACTTTGTTTTGTCATTTAAAATTTGTTGGACTGGTTCAAGATGGTTAAAAATGAGTTTTACTAGTTATGAGATTTTTTAAAGGTCTTTCTAAGCTAAAATGAGCTTTAAGGTGTCAAAAATCAAAATCTTAGAAATATTAAGCTTTGAATTATTTATCCTATTTTGTTTTGCTTAAATAAATTCGTTTAAATAAGTTTGGTGCTACAAAAATGATTTTTATGGTCTTAATGCATTTTGTGTGTTATATATTGATGGTTGAATAGTATAAGGCCTACAGAGCTTACTTGATAAATTTGTTCATATTACTCCTGTTTTATGACTCAAACAAGTTTTCTTATTTATAAAAAAATCTTTACAAACTTGTTCTAAAGCATTTTGAATGGAAGTCATAAAGGTTTAAATGTTTCAAGGGTGTTTAAGATACCATTCACTGCATAAATGAGGTTTGGACCATTGAAAAAATTAAAACATATGCATTTGTTGAATATTTGTGCTTTTATCATATCTATTTGATAATTTCAAACTTGTTTGAAGTGGTTTCAATGCATAAACCTTATCCAAACACATTTCCATAACATGAGTTTCGAAAGAGGTAAAGTTAAAACATTTGCAAAATCATGCCAAATTTGTTTTAAAATGTTTTTGATACTATTGCCTTATTGCCATAAGTCTAAAATGATGTTTTTAACATGTTTAAATTTTATTTTTGACTAACAACATCAAAATCTCAGATTTAGAATAACAAAACTATATTTATTCACTATTTTATTGCTTTAGCAAAAAAAGGGATTGATCCCCTATTTTACCCGATTGATCCATTTTTCCTATAGAAAGTAAAATTGGCTTAAAACCCTAAAAGGGATCAATCACCTATTTGACCCAATCAATCCCCTTTTATTCCAAAATGAAAATTTTGCTTAAAACATTTGATAGGATTGATCCCATCTTGGAGACAATCAATCAATTCTTGCAAAATGCACCAAACTTGAATTTTGGTTATTCAAATGGGTTGGGATCTCATGTGCCAAGCTTATGTTACACCATTTTGACCCTTTGACTTTTGACTTTCAATTTTCACTTTGATCTTGAATTTTATAATATTTTTTAAAAATAAATTTTTTATTAAATAAAGAATATGCATTATGAATATTTATTTGATTATATTTTTTTAGTGCTACCTTGGAACAAATTTTTGTGTTAAAATTGAGAATTTCCTTCAAATGCTTGAATTGTTATTTCTCGTATTTGTAATTCAATTTCATTACTTTCATCTATCTCATTTGCACATAGGAATGAAATTAATTCTTGATGCAATGCTTATATGGTCAAAATACTTGATTTGAAAATGCTTAAATTGTTTATTTCTTCATTTTGTGAAATATTTTTGAAACTTGAATGTTTTATGCTTAATTGATTTATCTCTTGATTTGTGATCTTGAATTGTTGCATGATGAATTACTTGATTGTAAATGAAATATATTGAGTTCATCATTGTTCTTGTCAAGTGTACGCTTATATGATAAATATGATTTAGCTTGACTTGACATGCTTGCAAAATAACTTAAATGAATGAATTTCTTAAAATACTAATTTTTACCTTAAGTAATTGTCCATTTTGGTGCCTATGATTTGTGTAGACATAATTATTCCTTTGTGCTAAAATTTTCTTAAAAATGCTTGGATGATAAATATGCCTTCCTTGTTGCTTTAAATTTTCTATATGGCCTGAAATTTGTCGTGACATATTCTTTGGTGATTTCATAAATACATGAATATTGAATGTCTGATTTGTGTTCATTATTTCTATATGGTCTAAAATGAATGATTTTTGCACATTAGAACTTTTGCTTTTGTGCCAATATTGTGATATTTGATACTTAACTTGATACATGGCCTTTAGCTTAAGTTTATATAAATATATATCTCTCTCTTACAATCAACAACTTATGCTTGGTGAATAAATTTTCTTTTGCCTATAATGACTTAGAATATGTAAATAATTTTCTAACAATTGGAATTTTTTTTTTATCAAGTGATATTCTTGATGCTTCTAGTGAACATTTCTTGTCAATAATTTTTCGAAGTCTATGCAAGGAAAACTTGAGATATGCATGAATGAGCTTATATTTTGGGCTTTCAAATACAACAAGCAAAGCATGTCATCCTCATCAATCAAACTCAAGTACCTAAAGACTTGCTTAAATGATTTGGAATGAAGGATTCAAAGTCTTACTCAACCAAAATGAGTATAACAACAAAGCTTGACATGGATGGAGGTAAATTTATTGACTTTACAATATGATGCTTGAGTTTGATACATATACATGGTCGCTCTGATATATGCAAATATATGACTTTTTGGTTGAATATAAGAACACACTGCACAAATTAGTCACCAAGCCATTTAATAGATATTGTTTTAATATTCTTGAAAGCTTAGATTGATTAATTCACCTTCATTGACATTCATGCTTGGTTCTTAATTGTTTTGATGAGATTAATAATTTTTAATGCATGAATATTTGCTTTAGATAAAATCTTTGAAAATGGCTAAGAGAATATATTAATTTCTTGAATTTTAATTATTTTTACTCATAGATCATGAATTTATGATTTGAAATTTTATACATATTCATAGATTGAGATCGTTGAGATAGCATGTACCATATTGTGCCTAAATGCTAGCATATCTTTTTGACTTGGGTATATTGCTATATATAATTTGAAATGTTTTTACATATGCTTATATGATTTTGATTGAAATATATATTTGAATAATTGCATACATTTGGATTGAATATCTTGCTTTGCATTGAAATAATTAGGAATATATTTAAACAATTATGCTTTTATTGTTTATTTGCTATAGCATATGTGATCATCATGTTTGGAAAATCATGAATGAATAATTTTTTGTTATGACATAATGATCAATTGAACCTTATTGCTCATTAGTACTTATACTTCATTACATACATATGAGCTATGGTTTTTATTAAGAATTTGTTTGGATAGGATATGCTTATGAAAAATATGCTTATCATTTTAGATTTATTGATTGAACCTTTCATATGCTTGAAATATGTGTGATCTTTGAAAGTTGTTGTACAAAATTGCTAAAAATCTTTTGATCAGTCATGGATGCTTGTGTATATGCCTATCCTTGATATAGTTTGTACCTGTCACACAAAATTTTGCGTACCTTAAATTGATTAATCCTTATTTCGAAAAAGTGTAAAATCTTATAATACAATTTTGCTTGGATTAAAATAATTTATTTTGTGGTAACAACTGGTATTCTTTTTCATAACATATCTTTAAGAATTGGTATCTTTAACATTTGGTATGAGCTTAAATATTTGTGTTTGAATGTATGTTTAAAAGATATTCATGTTTTATGTTCTAAGCACATTTACAATAACATGATTTATGAGTAGTATGCATATTGTTCTTTTATCTTTCTGCTCATAAGTTTCATGGAGTAAATTTGAATGACTTTGTGCCAAAATGTTTAATTGGATACACTTTATATTTTTATGCTCTTGCGATTGAATACATGTATGTAAACTTTATTGTGCATCATGCTTGAATACATGAATTCATTATGCTTTTGATATTATAAGCTTATGCTTTTTGTCCCATGCTTTGAATTGATCTCTTTCTTTTGGTATGACAAAAAGAGGGGAAATATTTTTTGTAAATAAATTTGCTTGTGTTTTCATTTACATATATATGTGTGTGTGTGTGTGTGTGTGTGTGTGTGTTTATGCTTAATTGATATACATGCTCTAACATATATATATATATGTTGAGTTGTGTTAGATTAAGTTGAAGAATGCATTAGTTAAGAGAGAGTTTTGCTAGAACACATGCATTGTTTAAGGGGAAGTTTTCTAAAAGTAGTTTTCAAAAATCTTAAATGTTTTAAAGAAAGTTTTCATCAAGTTAATTTATTTTTAAGTTTTTTTATATCAAGAAGGGGGAGATTGTTAGTCTCGAATTAATCATTATTTTGAAATGATAAAACATTAAATTAAACAAGCTTGATCAAGATTTTGAAAAAAATTTATTTAGTATATATTTTTAAGTTTTATTATTTTTTGTACTAAATAAATAATACAATTTTCAAAGTGATATTTGATTTGAAAAATATCTTGGAAATTTATTTTAAAAGATTGGTCTTAATGTTTATGTTAAAAATACAAATTTCCAAGATTGATAATTTTTTGTAAAATGTTTTTCAAAGTTTAAATAAACCTTTCTTTGTTTGCATATTTTTCAAACCAAATCTATCTTTAAAGATTATTTATTTTAGCTTAAATTAAAGTCTAATTGTTATTTCCAAAGTGAGACTATTAATCTTGGACTAATTACAATTTTGATAATATTGGTTTTGAGAAATGGATTAACTTAAGAAAGTTGTTTTATAAGAACAAAGATTTCCAACATTGAACTTGTTTTATTTTTTTTTTGTATTAATTCACAAAATTTTAATATTCAAATTTTATGTCGTTGGAAATCTCTTTAAGTCTACTTTGTAATGGATCTAACAAAATCAAAATCCAAGTTTTTTAAGAAATGATTTTAAATTTTTACTAGATACTATGCAGTTATCTAAAAACTACACATAGGATAGTTTTGAAAATTTATTATAATTTGTATACAATGAATTAAATGATGAATTTTATATGGATAGAAAGCTGTTTAAGTTTGATTTTTAAATATTCAAACAGTTTTTCATTTGGAGTAATGTAACTCAATATATGATCAAATTAGTAAGTAGAGTGCAAAATAGGAGATAACTAATGGTATTGTTCATCCAAAATCATTTCGTATACAAAATCAGCTTGACCTGATTGATCCTTTAATATACCTAGTAGATCCGATCTTTTGTAATAGTATTTAAGTGAAATTCAAGAGCTAGTTGATCCCATAATGTATTGGATTGATTCCCCATGCCCAAAAATACTCCAACGACTAGTTTTGAAAGAGAAAATTGTGTATTTTCATTTTCTAAACATCCCAAATGGCTACAAACTCATTTTCACTATAAATTGAGACTCCAACACACCATTGAAGATAAGAGAAAGAGGAAAGAAAGCACTAACAAGTTCTATGTTCAATTTCTCAAGGAATTAAGAGCTTTAGAGTCAATAGAGCTTAAATTCTATATTCTTTATATTTGTTGTATCCAAGATATTGTTGTTCTTCATTCATCATTTCCATGTACCTAAATTAGGCAAACACTTAGACTTTGAGAAGTATTTCATAGTTTGTAAAAGCCTTTGTACTTAAAGGGGATTAGAGAGCAAGAGGTGTGGTATCCTTTTGGGGTTAGAGAGTAAGAGGTGAGGTATCTTTTCGAGAGTTTTGTGGTGAGATTAGGTATAATCCTACAAAGGATAGATGTTGCTATCTTGAGCCTAGAAAAGATAAGAATTGCTTCTTGTAAGAATTTCTTCAAGTAGTGGATTCAACTCATTGGCAAGTGAAGGTAATGGAAAAGACGTAGGTGGCTTTGGAAAAGGACCAATTTTTTTTAAATCATTATGTTTGATCTCTTTATCCCTACACTTTCTACTTTAATTATTGCTTATAATTGCTTCAAGTTCATTAATTATTCTTAATTGCATCACATTTTCATAATAATTTTAGTTTTCCATTCAAGTTTATTGAAATCTATTTTTGGGAAGAATTTGGAGGAAATCCAATTCACCTTCCCTCTTGGATTATTATCTATGCTTGAACTAACAATTATCACTCATGCATTGCAGCCATTTATAATTATTTTTTTGTTTTTATCACATTAGTGTATGAATAAGTCCACTAACTTTAAAATTGTGGTATATAAGGTTTAAGGATAGCTCAACCATCCAAGAATCCTGCCTAGCCAACTTGCCATCTATACCATAAACAAGTCCAAGCTAAACAAATAGAGTAAGAAAATGCAAATCATTTTGAAAAGATAGATAGAGCCCCAAAAGAGCTTAGAGGATAATTGAGAAAAACATTAAAAGCATAAATAAGTTGAATAATGGGAAAACCATAAAAGAAAATGCCAACCCTAAAGATTATCCATCATATGATATTGTCAACCCTTTGTATCCTTATAGGTATGGCCTATATAAAGCCCAGTCCACCCAAGGCATTCTTTCACAACAGTTCATATTCCTTGCAGGGTATGCCTATCTAAGAATGTTGTTCATATCAAATCAAGGGCATTTCAGAGTTATGTTAACCTTATTTATACAAAAAAAGTAGTTGAGCCAGTTCAAGTCCTTAACCTGGATGATCTAAAGGAGAAGGAAAAGTTAGAACTGAAGCCAATCGAGTCTTTAGAGGACTCAAATTTTGAACAAAAGATGGATCTACTAGAGGAGAGGTTATGAGCCATGGAAGGAATTGACTTTTTTAGCTCTATGGATGCTGTTGGGCTTTGCTTAGTCCAAGATGTTGTGATTTCTCTAAAATTCAAGGTTTCGAAGTTTGAAAAGTATGACAGTACTACATGTCTGATCACACATGTCTATGTACTATTGAAAGATAGTTGCCTACACCAATAATGAGAAGTTGTTAATCTATGTGTTTCAAGATGCCTTCACTAGTTCAGCTGTAAAGTGGTATGTCCAGCTAGATAGAACATGCATCCACTCTTGGAAGGAGTTCATTCAAAAATTTATTAATTAGTAACACCACATTATAGACTTGGCTCCTAATTGCCTTTCTTTGTAGAGTATGGAAAAAAAAGAAGATGAAGTCATTCAAGTAGTATGCCCAAAGGTGAAGGGACATAATTGTTCAAGTCTATCCACCTTTAATTGAGAAAAAAAACTACAGTGTTGTTTTTAAGCACCATAAAGTTGCCCTATTATAAGAAAATGATACGGAATGTGATAAAAATTTTTGTTGACATGGTAATCTCAAGCAAGATTATCGAGAATGCCATAAAAAATTACAAGCTTGAAGGAGGAGAGATTGCCAGCACTAAGAGAATGCCTAAGAAGAAAGAAAGTGAAGCTTAAGCTTGAGTTTTAAAGGGTAACAATTTAGAAATTATTCCCTTTATCCACAACTAGTCTATCCCATGTATTACGCAACTGTTAATAACACTACATCTACCCCATACCAACTTGTTCCCTAGCCTTTTTACCCATTTTCCTGTCAATTAGCCTTCAAACCACCAACTAACATGTATAGCCCTAATACCCTACCTGCTGAAAGAAGCTCATCGCAACTAGCTAACCTAATAAATGGTCTATAATGGACACAAAATAACTAAGAAAAGCCCACTTTTGACACCATGGCTATAACCTATACTAAGTTATTTCAAGAGCTTGTAAAATACCATTTACTTGCCTCTTATCCCAAGTGGTATCATCTTATTATTTATTATGACTATCACTTTAGGAATGATGGTTATTCCATCAAGAATTACACTGCTGTAAAACATAAGATGCAAGGTCTGATCAAAGCTGGGCTAATTAACTTTGATGGAAAAACAGCACCAGATGTCAATGGCAATCCGTTGCCTATCCATACTATGAATGCTTTAGATGAGGGGTGAGAGAATCATGTACAAAAAAAGGTTGAAGAAATCAAAACACCTTTTCAGCCGATTATTTGATACTTTACATAAGGTTGGTATGATTCACTTGGTGGACCCATATAGTTATCATGGAAATTATGTATTGAATTAGATATGTAAATACCATAGTGATGCCTTTGGCCATTCTATCAAGATAGGTATGCAATTTCACTAAAAGGAACAAAATTGATGAATTCTTACCAAATTGAAGTTTATGAAAAGGGAGAAACTTCGAGGAGTGCTGAGGTGTCTACTACTGACACACCAATAAATATAGCACCAAAATCTATGACAATCTATTACGATGAGAAACTGAAATCAATTATGGACAAGCTTGTTCCTAAGCCATTAACTTTCAAGGTCTCTACCCCTTTTTTATACAAAGGCGAGAAGGTTGTGCCATAGAGATATGGCTATGTTGTTACTATCCAAAGGCAAAAACAAACCATGTCCAAAGCAGATGTTATCAATATAACTAGTATGGGTGGCATAACTCAAAGTGTTAGATGTTACACTCTAGAGATGCTAGAGAAAGTAAGAAGAAAAAAGCTAAAGTTGGAAAATGTGAAGAGCAGAATAAGCCATAATAGTTCCTGAAAAAGAATGTGAAAAGCAAGTAACAGAGAATGAGGCATGTGAATATTTAAAGCTGTAAAACATAGTGAATACTTAGTTGTAGAATAGCTAAATAAGATGTAATCTTAAATCTCATTGTTCTTATTGTTTCTAAATTCTAAACCCATCATAATGCCTTATTAAAGGTGTTAAATTAAGCTTATATGGCACAGAACGTATCTATAGAGTATATGAACTATTTGGCTAGAAACTTGGTGGTGTCACATTATATAGCTTCAACGATGACGAGATTTCTCCAAAGGGAAAAGAAATGACCAAGGCATTACATATCACTATTAAATGCAGAAGCCATAATGTAGCCAAAGTTCTTATAAAAAATGGCCCTACAATCAACGTCATGCCTATGTTGACCTTGGAAAGGCTTCTTATAGTTATATCCCACATGAAGAGTAACCATATAATTGTTTAAGCCTTTGATGGTACTAGGAGGGAAGTCTTGGGAGATATTGAGATGCCTTTACAATTGGACCTTGCACATTAATGTGAAATTTTAGGTGATTGATATCTCTCCATCTTATAGCTGCTTATTAGAATAGACATGGATCTATATGACAAGTGTTGTTCCTTTTTCCTTACATCAGAAAGTCATGTTTAACATAAAAGTTTAACTTGTGATTGTGTTTGGGGAAGAGGATTTGTTGGTGACCTAGCCCATGAATGTCACTTATGTAGAAGCTATTAAAGAGTCATTAAAGTGCTTGTATAGGTCCGTTGAGATTGTCAATAAAACCTAACTAGGTGAAGGATCTAAATTATGCCAGCCATGTTTCACAAAGATAGTGGTCAATCAAGTTGTTAAAATAGGTTGGTATCTGAGAGTTAGATCAAGTAAGAATTTGTAAGGGATAAGAGAACCTCTAACAATAATGGACAATAATGATAGGTTGGGCTTGGGATATAAAGCAGAAGGATAGGAAAGAAGAAAGATTCAAGTAGGAAAGAGAGGAAGAGAATCATAAGTCTTAGAGGATGTGAACCAAAAACCATGCTGATGGTTATCCCACACCTTTATGACACTTTCAGATCTCGATGGTACATATGTCTAGGTTCAAATAAAGCTATAGAAGAAAAGCTTGAGTTGAGCATAAAGGAAGCTTTCATCGAATTATCCATCCAAGCAATAGGCGAAGAAATTGAAAAGGGCTGGGAATTAGAAGTATTAGTCTATCCATGTCCTTCAAGCTATTAGTTGAACAATTGGAGTGTCATCGAGATGCTTGCTATCCTTGAAACTGATTCAATGTAGCCCCCAATTGCTTTTGCCCAAAAGCATTGGGATGGTTTTTTCTGTATAGGCCATTTATTTTTTATTATTTCATAAATGATTAGAAAAATGTATTTTTCATTAATTTTCCATTTCCAATTTTGCAAGCTAATACACCTCGCTAATACTTCCCATTTCATTCATTTTGAGGTGTCTACATGAATCTAAAGGTAATCATGGTAAACTAGTAAATTTATGAAATGAGAATTAAAAAGAAGTTAAAATTGGCACATCACTTCTATTGGCTGATAGGCAAAGGTTATAAGATCTACTTTAAGAGTTCGCGGATGTGTTCACTTGGTCTTATCAAGATATGCCAAGGCTTAACACTGAGATAAGGGAACATAAGTTCCCTTTGAAGCCAAAATGTAGACCAATCAAGTAAAAATCAAGAAGGATGAAGCCTGAAATGTTATTGAAAATTAAAAAAAATGAGAATAGACAATTTGACACAAGTATTTAAAATTCACCAAGCATCCAAAATTGGTAGCCAACGTAGTATTGTCCATAAGAAAGAGGGGAAAGTCCGGATATGTGTTGATTATTATGATTTGAATAGAGCTAGTTTAAAGGATAATTTTTCCTTTACCTTATATTGACACTTTGGTGGAAAATACGGCTAGGCATGCCATGTTTTCCTTTATGGATGGGTTTTCAAGGTATAGCCAAATAAATATGGCCCAAAATAATATGGAGAAATCACTTTCCTAAACATTTGGGTACCTTCTGTTACAAGTCATGCCCTTTGGATTGAAAAATATTGGGGCCACTTATCAAAGAGCCATGGTGACAATTTTTTATGACATGATGTATGAAAAGATCAAAATGTATATGGATTATATGATAATGAAATCTTGTGAAGGAAAAGCTCATCTTGCCAACCTTTTGTAGATAGCTAATTTTATCTAAGCAAAATTCAACCTTTTATAAGTTTTTTAAAATCCAACTTAGTTCAAATCCAATATTTCTTCAATTTTGAAAAGTTTTTTAAAATTAAAATTTGGACCAATTTAACCCAAATGCCCTAAGGTAAAATCTAGTCATTATCAGTCCAACTTGATCAAATAGAGTCAAACTTGGTCAAAATTTATCAAAAACATTAAAAATGATTACAACTTGGGTTAATTTTCAAAATTCACAAACAAATTAGGATCAATGGGGTTTTAAACTAAAATTTTTTTTAAAGCATTAAAAAATGTTCGCACTTTAAAAATGTAAAATTACCAAAATACCCTTAAGAGTATTTTTGTAATTTGACCTTTTTAAAGTTAGATTTTTGTGAAAACTTTTAGATCATAATTGAATATAGTTTAATGATATTTGATGATTAAAAACCTAGATCACACCTTGAGAGCTATGAAATTACAAAAATACCCTTAAAGGTATTTTCTTAATTTGACCTTACCAAAGTCAAGATTTCACAAACAAATCTACATCATGATTTAGTATTATCTGATGATTTTTGGAATATTGAAAGCCTTGATCATGCCTTACAAGGTCTAGAATCCCCAAAATATCTTTTAAGGGTATTTTGGTAATTTGATCTTCTCAAGTTTGATTTTTCATGAAAGTTTCTAGGT
Organism: Durio zibethinus; assembly: GCF_002303985.1. The sequence continues at coordinate 18,649,819 of NW_019168048.1, forward strand.
CATACTCTTAAAATATTTGATGATTTTTTGTGCATTCCAAATCACAACAATACTTTAGGAGGTGTGAAATTACCAAAATAACCCTTAGGGGTAATTTTGTAATTTGACCTTTGTTTAGGTCGATTTTTCATAAAAATTTTTAGATCTTCATTTTATATTATTTCATGATTTTTGGTTCTTTAAAATCACAAAAATGAATAAAGAAGCATTGTTTTCCAAGAAAATGGCCTAAAAATTGAAAACTTTCTAATGAAGGGTAAAAAGGTCTTTTCACTTGGTTCTAGTAGCATAAAAATCCAATTTTTGGCAGTGAGCATTCACAACCATAAGACGATCTTGAGGGGTTAAGTCCAATGGTGAATGGTGGCTCTTTGCAAAGAAAATAAGGGAGAGTTTTTAACCATTAGATAAGCTTTTAATCATAGGGCTTGCATGCATTAAATGAGCTTTTAACCATTAGATAAGTGTTTTCTCTTCATGAAGGCTAGGAATTCACATTCAAAAAGAGAAGAAAGCTTGGGCAATAACATGAAAACAGTAGAGAAAAAAAAAGAAAAAAATTTTGTGAAGAAAGCCTAGAAAAGGTATGATCCTTGCATTCCATTACATTTTCACTACATTGTCATAGCATTTTTATATCTGTTTTCTTTATTTTTTTGTTTTCATTGAAAAAATTTATATTTATTTGTGTTCTTAGCTTCAAATTTTATTTGATATCTTAATCAACTAATCCATAGCTTGATTTGAGACAAAAGATCAAAGAAATAAAAAAAATCAATCCACCATTGACCATTTAAAGGATCGACCAAGCTTGAATCCTCTATGGCCGAACCTTTTTGTGGTTCATTTTGATGATTACCTTGCTTTTAAGTGAAGATCATGGTGATTGGATGGCGAGTTTGCTTGTATTTTGAATGAATTTTGGTTAGTTAGTGATATATGTTTGGTGTTTTATTCATGTTTTGTTTTTATGTTTCCTTACTATTCTAGTTTGCTACATGTTTAATGGAATTCCTCTTGTGATTGGAATGCTTTTATATGATGAAATATGTTGATGTCTAATGCATGTTTAAGTTTAAATGAATGAATGAATGATGGTGGGAGGTCATGGAAGCATTTGGCCAAGCCTCCTATGCTTCAATTGAATCTTTTCATTGATCTCCAAGGTTAGATGTTATTTGGTTCATCTTTAATTATCTGTGTTCTTGCTTTGTTCTTCAAATTTTGAATGTTTTTTATTTAATTTTTACGAATAATATGTTGTTTTGGTAGCTTGTTTGGTAATATTTATGTTTGTTTGCATGAATTTTCAAAAGGTAAAAAAAAATGGTGGAGCATATTTTAAGAATTTAAAAACTTTCTTGTTTGATCCATTTGCATCACATTTTCACATGCACATCTAGTTTGCAATATAGTTTTTAAAATGCCATATTTATAATTAGTTTATTCCTTAGTCATGCATTTTTCATGCATCAATATTTACATTATTACGAATAGCATTCTTGTAATTTATTTTTATCACATGTATCCATGGTTAGATGTTATTTGGTTCATCTTTAATTATCTGTGTTCTTGCTTTGTTCTTCAAATTTTGAATGTTTTTTATTTAATCTTTATGAATAAAATGTTGTTTTGGTAGCTTGTTTGGTAGTTTTTATGTTTGTTTGCATGAATTTTCAAAAGATAAAAAAAAATGGTGGAGCATGTTTTAAGAATTTAAAAACTTTCTTGTTTGATTCATTTGCATCACATTTTCACATGCACATCTAGTTTGCAATATAGTTTTTAAAATGCCATATTTATAATTAGTTTATTCCTTAGTCATGCATTTTTCATGCATCAATATTTACATTATTACGAATAGCATTCTTGTAATTTATTTTTATCACATGTATAATTCCTTGAAATCCTAAATTCTCATGAAACCCTAAATTTTAAACCCTAACCTAAAACCCCAAACCTTAAAGCCTCAAACCCAACCGGAAACCTTAAAACCAATCCTAACCCCATTCATGCATTTACATCACATTTTACTTTGTTACATGCATTTTTAAATTGCCATGCATTCATATTATGTCATTCATGCATTCCTTCATTTTATTATGTTCATGCATATAATGAATTGTTTTCAAAATGAGTTTTCAAGTAAAACATTTTTAAATAAGGTAATATCTTAAGTAAATATAGCTATGGAGATCTGGCCCAACTATAGGAGAACTCTCAGTGATTATTATTAATGCGAAGCGTTATCTCAGGCTTTATGGGCCAATTTGAAAACTTTTAAATTAGAGATATTTTTTTAAACTCTACCTAAATATAAGAGAGTGAAAAATGTGTATTGATATTTAAAGTGTTTCACTTTGATCCAAATAAAAATGTTTTGTTTTCAAAAGATTGATTTGTTTTCAAAAGAAGAGAAAATTCAAGTTTTTGGAATGAAAAAGGGAATTAATTTCTAGACACCATAATAGGACCATTTTTATCAAAATTCAAGGATGACATGCAATCAATTGGTATCATCTTTGACGAACACTATGGGGATACTAATCCTTCCCCAAGCATTAGTGACACCTGAACCCTGAATCCAATTCGTAGACTACAAATTTGTTCTTTTTACAAAACTTTTGGGTGGCCAATTACACCCTAAAAAAGATTGGTGATGACTCATTCTTTTGATTTTTATCGAAAATACTTTTTAAGCCCCCTGTTTTTCTCATTCTCCATTCTTCCAGTGGTCAGGGCACCACCCTTGATCTTGAAATGTCACGACAGCTTGATGACTCCACTAGGTATATATTTTTAGAGAGTCAAGCCATAGATGTTATCCTAAATTTTGATTTGATGGTTCTAATTAGTGTTTAATCTTAATTCCTTGATTTTATTTCTTATTTTCTTAAAAAGTGAAAAATATAGAAAAATAAAAAATTCCAAAAAAAGTTTGTGATTTCCTTATTTCAAGAAAATAATAAAAAAAGGATGTGCATGCATTTTACATTTCATGCATGTGTTAATTATGTTATTTATTTTAAATTGTCATTATTTATCCTATTTTTAATAATTGTGGAGAATTTAGGATAGGGTTATTTTAGGAAAATGTGAAAGGTTTGTATGTTCATTTACAAACACTCACATCTACATTACATGCATAAACTCTATACTCGAGTTTTAACCCTATTTAGGAGGAAGTAAAGTAACTACGCCCTTGTGAAATGTAAACCTCCATAATGGCTAGTGAAATGCTCCCATTCAGATTGAACCCTTTTTGCTTGTAGCATTTAATGGGTGATGATTGGGATGCCATACTAGTCTATAATAAACAATGTTTTGGAAACCTTTAGACGCACCAATTCTCAACCCAACATATGGTGAGCTTTAGGGAGCTAGCATTAGATAAGCCATGCCCACCTCCTCCATAGTAATTACCCTAAATAAGTTACATGAAGGAATATTCTATGTATTTAGAGGTAATAGTGGTACGAATAAGACTGAAATTTTGAAAAAAAAAAGAATTTTTTAAAACAAAAAAAAAGAATCTTTTGACATATAATTTGATTCATTTGCTAGTTGTTCAAAATGTACATATTTAGGAAGAATTTTAAAATAATATTTCTTTTCTTTATCTAAAAAAAAATTCAAAAGCAAAATAGCAACAAAAACAAAATTTTTCAAAAAAATAAAAAAAAAAGGGAAAAGAAAAAAATACAGAGAGTTTTTCTTAAATTTTTTGTTGACCAATAAAAAACAAAAATGAAAAAAAAAATTTAAATCCTAGTCATTCTATGTGGAATAAGAAAAATGTGTGTTCTTGAATTTTTCACCTTTTAGAAAAAAAAATTGATAATAAAGAATACAACCCGAGTTAATCCTCAAAATTCATGACCAATTTGAAGTCAATGTGGTTTAAAATAGAAATTGGTGATTTTTAAAACACCAAAAAGTTAGATTATACTTTGGGAAGTGTAAATTTACTGAAATAACTTTAAGGGTACTTTTGTAATTTGACTTTCTCAAAGTTGAATTTTTTTGAAAACTTTCAGATCATAAAGAATTCTTTTGATGATTTTTTATACACTAAAATCTTATATCACACCTTATGAGGTATAAAATTATCAAAATACTCATTAGAGGTATTTTCGTATTTTGACCTCCTCAAGGTTAAAATTTCACAAAAAGCTCTAGATCATGATTTTATAATATTTGATAATTATTAAATTTTTAAAAACCTTGATTGTACCTCGAGAGGTATAAAATTATCGAAATGTCCTTTAAGAGTAAATTCGTAGTTTAACCTTCTCAAGGTCGATTTTCTATGAAACTTTTCAAATCATGATTTTATAATATTTTATGATAGTTGGAATTACGATAGTATCCCAAGAGGTATGAAATTACTAAAATGCCCCTTAGGCTTATTTTAGTGATTTGACCTAACTGAGGTCAAGTTTTTGCGAAAATTTTCAGATTTTAATTTCATAATATTTCACGATTTTTGGTGTTTTAAAATCTCAAAACTGAGCACGAAAATATTGATTTCTAAGAAAATAGCTTAAAGACCAAAAACTTTGCATTAAGGGCAAAATGGTCTTTTTATTAGGTTAAGGGGCTGTAAAAATCAAACCTTGGTAGTGTTTATTCTAGACCATTAGATCATATTAGGAAGGTAAATCCAACAGTGAAGGCTCACACCTTACAACGAAAAAACAAGGATGGAATATGGACCATTGGATGAGCTTTTAATATAAGGGTTAACATCGATTTGAATGGGAGATATTTTCAACATTTTCTTAGCCACCATTCACATTGAAAACCAGAGGAGAGACGGCTAAAAAAAATGTAAAATATAGGGGAAAAGAAAAGGGAAAAACATGAAAAAAAGAATGAGAGGAAAAATTTTTGGTGCTTGAATTGAAGTTATCCATTCCATATTCATTCTTTGCATTTTCTAGCGTCTCCATCTCATTTTTTTGTTGCATTCTGCAGTATATTTCATTGATTTCTTGATTGGTTTTCCAAAAAAGTTTTAGTTTACTTTCCTTGCATAAAAGCTTGAACCAATTTTCATATAACTAATCCATCGTTGGTTTGAAGTTGAAAACCAAACACAAACATTAAAATCCACCTTTGATACAACCAAATTGGAGGTTCAGCCATGGTGTCCTCTTTGTTGGCTAACCTCCACTTGGCCTCTTTGATGTTTTGGTTGTTTCTCAATCTTGCTTGTGTGTTTAAATGATTGATTAGCTTAAATTTTGTACAGATTTTGTTTGGTGAATGAAATATGTGGATATTTGGTTCATGTTTGAGTTTCATATGTTGTCTTTAAATTTTTAGTTTAGTTCATGTTTGATAAATGTTCCTTGGTAATCCAAATGCTTTGTATGATGAATGCATAAGTAAGGGAAGCTTTATGGATGAAATAGAATGAGAGCTTGCTTAAGTAAAATCCATGGAAAGTTCGGCCATTGCATTTTTTTCTCTAACCGAATATGCTTGGCTTGTTGAATATATGTTATTTGGTTCATAATTGATATATGATCTTTTAGTTAAGGGTTCCAAGTTTCCATGTGGCTAGATCATGTTTCAACTGAGCATTTTATTATTGTTTGGATGATATATTTGTTCATAAGGTCTTCAAGTTACACTAGCTCATTTTTTGTTTGATGAAATTGTTACTTTGATTTTCATATGAATCATGGTTGTTTGGATGAAATAAGAATGGAAAAAAAATTTATTAAGAAAATATCATGAAGGTTCAGCCTTGATTGCTTTTGGTTCTTTGATCTACTCCTTTTGTTATGTTTCTATGATGTTTATCAATTTACTCACATGTTTGAACAAAAGTTTCATTGAAAAAATATTGTTTGATGATTGATTTTGGTGGATTTTTTAAGATTGTTTGGTTATGATAAATGATGACTAATGGTGGGACATTCAAACCAAAATTTGAAGTTTTGTATGTTTGATCCATTTTTATTTTGAATTTTTTGCATTACATGTTTCTGTAATTAAGTTTGAAAATATTATATTTTGTAATTATGTTTCTAGATCATGCATTTGGCACATGCATTCATTAATGGCACTTTTGTAATTTTGCATATGTTTCATGTCCATTTCCATAATACCCCAAAAAAATATTTTTGTGAAAACCCAAATCTAAACTACAAACCCCAAATCTAAACCCTAGATTCAAACCTTAAACCTCAAACCTCAAATCCAAAACCTAAACCCCAAATCCAAACGCTAAATCCAAACCCTAACCCCAAATCCTAACCTTAAACCTAAATCTAAATCCAAAAGCCTAAAAACCATAACCCTAGCCTAAAACCCTAACCAATCCCCAAACTATAAAATCACTCATGCATTTGCATTACATATTATCCTGTCATCACATGCATGCTTATATGATCATGTATTCATATTTTATTCATATTATATTGCCATGCATTTATCATTTTATTATATTCATGCATCTCATGCATTTTTTGGAAAAATTAGTTTTGAAAGGAAAAATGTTTCTAAAATAAGATAATACCTTAAGTAAATATAATCATCCAAAATTTTGCCTAATTACAGGAGGACTCTCGATGATTATTATTTATTAGAGGTGTTATCTTTATTTTGTGGGATAATTTGAGAACCTTTAAATTAGGGATATTTTGGAAGCTCTGCCTAATTATAGAAAAAGTATTTCGATATTTAAAGTATTTTCCCTTTGATAAAAAAAAGTGAAGTTTTGTTTTAAATTTGATTAGATTTGTTTTTTTTTTTTTAAGTTTTGATTATTTTGAGTGAAAAAAATGATTAAGAAAATATCATAAAGGTTAGGCCATGGTAGGATTTGGTTTGGCTGAACCTTGTTTCATGCGTTGATTGCTTTTGGTTCTTTGATCCATGCCTTATGTTATGTTTCTATGATGTTTATCAATTTACTCGCATGTTTGAACAAAATTTTCATTGAAAAAATATTGTTTGATGATTGATTTTGGTGTATTTTTCAATATTGTTTAGTTTTGATAAATGATGAACAATGGTGGGACATTCAAACCAAAATTTTAAATTTTCTATGTTTGATCCATTTTTGTTTTGAATTTTTATACATTATATATTTATGTAATTAAGTGTGAAAATACCTTAGTTTATAAATATGTTTCTAGACCATGCATTTATTAATGGCATTTTTGTCATTTTGCATGCATTTCATATCCATTTTCATAAAACCTCAAAAAAGTATTTTTGTGAAACCCCCAAATCTAAACCTCAAACTTAAATCCAAACCTTAAACCCCAAACCCAAACCTTAAACTCCAAACCCTAAATCCAAACCCTAAACCTAAACCTTAATCCCAAACCTCAAACCCTAAACCCTAAACCCTAAATCTAAACCTAAATCCTAACCTTAAACCCTAACCCTTAAACTTGACCATACATTCTAAACTTTAAAACCCTAACACTAACCTAAACCCCAAACCAATCTCTAAACTATAAAATCACTCATGCATTTGCATTACATATTATCTTGTCATCACATGCATTCTTATATGATCATGCATTCATACTTCATTCATATTATATTGTCATGCATTCATCATTTCATTATTTCATGAATCTCTTGCATTGTTTTTTAAAATTTAGTTTTCAAAGAAAGATGTTTTTAAAATAAGATAAAAACTTAAGTAAATGTAATCATCGAGATCTTACCTAACTATGAGAGGACTTTTGATGATTCTTATTTATGAGAGGTGTTATATTTGTTTTTTGGAATAATTTGAAAACTTTTAAATTAAGGATATTTTAGAAGCTCTACCTAATTATAAGAGAGTAGAAAAAATGTTTCAATATTTAAAGTGTTTTCGCTTTAATTCAAAAAAAAAGTTTTGTTTTAAATTTGATTTTTTTTAAAAAAATTTGTTTTAAATTTGATTTATTTCTTATTTCATAAAAAAAAGAAAAAAAAGAAAAGGAATTAATTTGAAACATTAAGTAAATAGGACCATTTTAATTAAAATTAAATGATAACATGCAATCAATTGGTACCATCGACGTGGTTGGTGCTAATCCTTCCCTATGCGTAACTAACTCCCAAACTTAACTTTGATTTCACAATCCACAAATTTATTCTTTTTCTAAAATTGTTTAAACCCATTTTAAAATGTTTTATTAAAGGTACAAAAAATTTTTGGTGGCTAATCACACCCTAAAAATGATTGGTGGTGACTCCTTATATTTTGTTTTTATTGAAAATATTTTTAATTCTCTATTTTCATAAAGTTTTCCCATTCGTCTGGCTTTCAGGTTAGCTTCCCGGGACTTGAGATGTTGCAACAGCTTGGCAACTCCACTAAGGAGACATTTAAAGAGCAGGCCAAATATTGTTTGCATGTTATCCTTAATTTTGGTTTAATTAATGATCCTAATTAGTGTTTAACCTTAATTCCTTGATTTCTTAAGAAAAAATGAAGAAAATGGAAAAATGAAAAAAATGAAAAAAATGGAAAAGTGAAAATGAAAATTTTTGAAAGAAGTGTATTTTACATTTCATGCATATTTTAATTATGTCATTTCATGCATATTGTAAATATGACATTTCTTGTATATTTTAAATATGTCACTTCATACATATTTTTAATTATGTCATTTTATGCATATTTAAATTATGATATTTATTTTATATTGCTATTCTTTATTTTGTTCTTAATATTTGTGGTGCATTTAGAAGAAGGGTAGTTTAGGAAAATGTCAAAGGTTTGATTGTTCCTTCACACACACTGACATTTGCATTTCATGCATAAGCTCTATACCTAGGCTCTAACCCTAATTAGGGGGAAGTAAAGTAGCTATGCCCTAGTAAGGTATAAACCTCCGCAATGACTAGTGAAATACTCCCACTCAAATTAAATCATTTTCGTTTGTAGCTGTAATGGGTGAGGATAAGGCTACCACACTAGTTTGTAATGGATGATGATGTGAAAAGCAATTTTGGAACCTTAGATGTGTCAATTCCCAACCCAACATATAGTGAGCTTTAGGGAGCTAGCCCTAAGTAGAGCCAGGCTGCACATTCTCCATAGAAATTACTCGAAATAGGTCACATGAAAGAACACCTCCTACCTTTCTTATATTCATGTTGCTATTAATTTGATAATTCCATATTTGTTGCTCTTAATAAAAGAAATGAAATCACTAGAAATGAAAAAATTGAAAAAAGAAAAAAAGAAAAATCTTTAAGTCACTAAAAATGTGGAATAAAAGAAATTGTTTGTTAATTGATTTTTTGTATTGCATTCTTTAAATTTTAGTACTAATTTTTCTATGTTTTTGTGTTTTCTTTGTTTGTTTGTTTGCTACATGCGTCATCCTTTAAAAATAAACATAAGGGATATACATTCTAAATAATTTGTCAATAGAAGTTCTCATGGCATCTCAAGAGTCTCGAGTAGGATTTTCGACAAGTAAAACATTTTGAAAAGTCAAGGATCAGTCAAAAAACATGTAAGAAATAAAAGGAGACTATTTGACAGATGGGTATGGTTCAAAATTACCAAAGTTGGTTTATCTGGATTTGATGAGAAATGATATGATGGATTTAGAGGGTATTTGGAATTGGTGGAGTCTGAAAATGAAGTAGTCTTCATAGCAAAGTTTGGAAATATTACTCAATTAGTACCATTGAAACCCAATGATTAGATGTTGAAAGCCATTATAAGGTTATAAAATGCAGCATATCGATGTTTCACATTCAACAAAAAAGACTTGAAACCTACCATAGAAGAATATTTCACCTTGTTATGCTTGGAGCTTCCCAAGCCCGATAGAGTATAATGGAAAGCACAGAAATTGACTAATATATGAAAAAATTGGCAAAGATAATAGAGGTCGAGGTATAAGTGATTGAAAAAGAAAAAAGGATCCGACGAAGGGGTACTATGGACTTTTCTCTGAGATATCATACTTTAGAGTTTAGATGTACACTAAGTTATGGATTTGTTTACTTTGGCTATTTATAGCTTGGTGATATTTTTGAGAGCTTTAGGATATATAGATGCATTTATGGTGGACTTCTTTGTGTAGTTGGAACAGAAGATTAGCCCTTCACCAACAATTTTAGTAGAGACCTTTAGATCTTGGAATTATTAACAAAGGAAGGGAGAAAAAAGATTGATGAGTTGTATTCAACTATTGTATATATGCATTCAAAGCCTTTTTAGAGTACGATTGAGCTCCATTGTTGATTTATACAAGATCCTTAGCACTGCTAGCTGAGTTCAATGCCAAATAGTTTCCTATAATCTTTTGAAGGAACAGTGGATGGTTTTCTTTTGAAGCTTAAAAAGAGATAAGGTGACCTAGAAAGCACTATAGATGCCTCAAGTTTCTATTCTGTACAATTATGGAGATCAGTCTTAGTCTCCATTGCCTTGTATTTGAGGAGCCATTAATTATGCACCATTTATGGTTAAACGATAGTATGGGTCCCAGCAATTTATCCTAGTGACTTGCGAATTGGATCAGATAGAGTTTGACTATGACACAAAAGATTGTATGGCAAAAGAGCGCATCGCCAAAGCTTAGAGGCATATGATAAGGTCAAAATTATGAAGAAATACAAATGATGTGATCTCGAGATGCCTAGTTTGATAGCCAAGTGAGTCAATGATTGATCTACTAGCAACATCAAATCATTGACTCACTTGGCTATCAAACTAGGCATCTCAAGATCACATCATTTGTATTTCTTCATAATTTTGACCTTATCATATGCCTCTAAGCCACCACTATCAAATTTACTAAGAGGGAATTTAAGATTGAGACAAAAAAAATTAAAGAAAGAAAAGCAAAGGCTGTGAGAGAAAATATGTTAGCTTAAGTATGGAGAAGGTGTGTAAAAGGACATGTTAGAAAAGATGACAAATGAGAGAGATTTGGCTTAGAGTGACTTTAAAAACTACGCTCAGAAAACTAAAGGTTGAAGGCTTAGTTAAAAGACAAGGTATAAGAAGGCAAAGATTGTGATGAGATAGAGTGGTTTCAGGATGAAGTTCATAACCGGAGGTGTAAGGCTTGGAATAGCAATGACAAAATCAATGTGACAGTATGAGAAAAAAAAGATTCACACAAAGCCATCGCAGCACATAAAAGGAATTAAGCAAAACCCAAAAAGAGAATAAAGAATTAAAGGAATAGTTAAGAAGTGAAAAAAAAGGGCATTTGGATACTCAAGGGGAAAAAGATGCACTTGGAATAGAAATCAAGGCCATGGAGATGTAATTGCAGGAAAACAAAGATTACATTGCTCGTCTACATAGAGAATGGCAAGAAAAAGAATTTTAATGGAAATAAGCATTCAACCAAGAGGTTGAAGCCCATGAGTATGGCTAAGAGTCAAAGGAGATAGATGTATATTGACCACCTTAGTACTCAGATCAAAAAGGCAATCAGACAGGTTGAGGTAATGATAGAAAAGGTAGAAGCTTTGAGTCAAAAGGTCATCCTTACTAACATTCATAGTTAGCTTCTTTTAGACTTTTTAGAGGAAGTAAAGGGACAATATAAGTAAGTTCAACATTTTTATGGCCCTAGTTATAAGAAAGTTCATAATGTGTAGAACTTGAAATTTTTGGAATAAATGAGAACTTTTGTTATTTAAATTATCTTGAAATGAATATCCCTACTTATATTTAAAAGTATGCTTAAAAGTGCTGATAAAAAAGAATGATGGCTGTGAATATTGCTTTCATTAAACTATTGAGGCAGAAAGAATGCCTTTAAGAAACCTTGCCTAAATATAGGATAGAAATTAAATTCCTTCTTAACAATACTTAAAAAACTAAAATTGCATTGCATGCATCATTTATCTATATTCATTGTTTTCAATGTTAGCTAAGGACATGGAATGGTGATTGTAAGCATATTTTTGTCAAACCTTTGAAGTAAAAAGATGTTGCTAAAGGTCCTACCTAAATATAGAAAGATTTTTAAACTATCTCTTAAGGCCAATAATAAGAGTCATATCACATGTTTGTAACTTTTAAGAATCAATAAAAGGTTCAAGGATAGGGCATCCTAAAAATCATGGAGAATAAGCATGCTAATCAGATTAGAAGGGTAGAAAAGGCATATGAAGAAACAAGGGAGATAGTTGGGTAAATATAGCAAAACATGGTTAGGCAAGTCACAAAATTAAAATAGTTACTAGAAAGATTGACCATAGGACAGGGATTATTGGAACATATGGGGCAAAGAAGGAAACATATGTCAAGAAACCATTGTATGCACTTGAGTTCACATATCCACATGTTTAAAGCCCTCATATGCCACAGGCACTCCCAGTACCTTATACTAGCACTTTCACCAAGTTACCTCTAGTTCAAATAAATGCTAATCCCAGGCTAATTCCTCTTAACCCTATTATTATGCCTAACCTAGATGATCCAAAATAATAGAGAAGTTACAAGGGGTACTAGAGTTGGTAGAAAATACAAAAATGAAGAACAAGTATGATTTGTTGGAAGAAAGATTAAAAGCCATAAAAGGGCATGATATGTATGGAAGTATCAATGCTAGTGAATTAAGTTTGGTACTTAATCTAGTCATTTGGCCAAATTCAAGGTTTTAAAATGGAACTGGGTGCCTTTAAACCCATTTAGTTTAAAAATGGTTATGCCCATGATGAAAAATTACTTATTCATGTTTTTTAAGAAACTTTATCTGAGGTAGCAACCAATTGGTATTATAGTTTGAAAAACAGCTACATTTGTACTTGGATGGATTTATCTCGAGCATTCTTGTAGCGATACCAACACATGTTAGAGACAATCCCATATTGATTAACCTTTCAAAACATGAGAAAGAGCCCTAATGAGAGCTATAAAGAATATGCCACTAGATAGAAAGAGGTAGCATTGCATGTACAACATCCCCTTACTAATAACGAGATTCCTTACTTATGGATAGCCTTTCGTCTCCTTATTATGATATATTGATCGGCAACTTTTCTTTAGAGTTTGCAGACTTACTATTCATCAAAGGTAGAATTAGGGACTGGATAAAAAAAGAAAGATTTATGGATATTGATGCAAAAACTCATAATAAAAAAAAGGGAGTTATTCTTGGTAAGCACACCCAAGAAATAACTATTGAAGGGTAAAATTAGGGAATCCTCAGCGTAATGCAATACTATTTAGTAAATACTCATTTTCACGGATAATCGCATCTATCACAACCTTGTTACAATTTGACACCTCAAGCTTGTGGTTTTCCCCAACCATTTCATCCTTATATCCCAAAGTCCATATCCCAAATTCCTTCACCATGGATAATCACAAAATGAAATATCAACTTAGTTCATCCATAGAGCTGTAAAAAAAAAAAAAAAAGAGCCAAAACACACCTCTCACTTCCAATGTCCTACACGAAGGTTTTCCCTCTGCTTGTCAATAGTAATATGATTTCCCTTATCCCTGCAAAGCCTAGAAATTAAAGCTTCCTTATCCAAAGTGGTACAATCCTAATGCTAAATATGAATACCATAATGGGGTCAGAAGACATTCCATAAAAGATTGCATTGCTTTCAAAGATACAATTTAGTCATTGATTGATACAAAACCTACAAAATTTAAAGAACTGGTTGGTGGCTATGACAATTGATGAGAATGGAGTTAAGGGTTAAGATTGTATGGTTGAGGTGCCAAGTAGAGGACTTTTTCTTGATTAAACTTATATATCATCTTGAGAGAACCATTGAGAACAATAATTTGTAGTTGGTTTGAATATTTGTTTTGAATGAATGGATATAGTGCATTACATTGTCTCATTGCATTTGTGAATATAGTCATTTGAAGTTTTAATTGGTTTTAAGTCTTAGATTTTTAAGATTTTTCCTAAAAAAAAAAATAAAAATAATATAAGAGGAAAATTGTTGGATTTCAAAAGTCCCACATAATTAATTTTGAAAGTCATAAAAAAAAAAGCAAGTAGAGGAAGAAAATGCCTTGAAAAAATAAAGAAAAGAAGAAGAAAGTTTTCCTTTGTAATAAAAAATGAAATGAGTCTTGGAGGAGTTGGCATTCACTATTCTTCTACATCTTTTTCAAATCAACTAATTTCAGTCATCAATGATAACCTTCAAGAGGCATGAACTTGAATTCATGAACTTTGCCTTCACTTAATAATATTATGGCATTCTTTTCTTAGGCAATGAACAATGAAACAGCCAATTTAAAAAAATAAATAAAAAAGAGAAATTGGATTCCAAGAAGGTCAGGCAAACACTGCATTTTTCTTAAGAATTTGTATGTGGTAATTTGATAAATGCCAAGGTTGCACTATAGCTTCAAAATTTCCAAAAGCCAATGCCACCCAGATCTTTTTTAAATGTCCATAAACCTACCTACCTCCTAGTTTTCTATCCCAAAATTGTCCTTATCTAATAATTTGGGGCATATTTTCCAAAAGGAAAATTTTCATTGTCTTTAAGAAACTAAATTGTGATAACAGCGATTCCTTAACACCTTAAATGAGTTCATTTCACATAACCTTTTTTTTTTCTCATTTTAACCTTCAATAAGAGTGGATTTCTAGAATAAGATATCTTTCTTGAATGGTGGTGGAGGGCATGCAACGCAAAAAAAAAAAAGAACAAAAAAAAAAATTATTTTGACATCATGCACTCAAAACATTTTAATGAATCTAAAAAATAAAGAAATCTCAAATAAATTCACAAAGAAACCAATGAGAGAAAATCAAAGAGTAAAAAAAAAAATCCTTCAAATCCTTTTGCAACAAGAATTGCTTTTCAAATTTGCATGACTTATACTTGAAATGATAAATGGTTATCTTTTATCATCCTTTCACAAATATAAAAATTTATCCTTTGCTACCTTTTTGACCTTGATAAATTTTTTTCAAAATGAACCCTAACCTAGGATCACCCTCCATATTAAGGGTAAAAAAGGATGTATTCAGAATGTTAATGTCCTAAGGGGAACCCGATAGGTTGAAGGCAAAACTCCAATAAAAGGTTCCTGAAAGTTTTGAATCCACTTATACAAAAAAAAAAAGAATAAGAAAGAAAGCAAAAAATGAAAAAAGGAAGAAAATGGAAAGAACTGAAGAAAAGAAGAGAAAGAAAAAAAAACAAAAAAAAAAAGAAAAAGGAAGAAAAGGGGAGAAATAGAAGAAAAAGGACAAGAAAAGAAATGAATGATTGAGTGGAGAATATGGGAAAATAAAAGGACATATGCCACAAATTGAATCTTTTAAATAAAAAAATGAATAATCATTGGTTTACTTGCCCTCAATCACTTATTTTCGGTATATTTATCATTTCTTTGAAAACCCCAAACCTTGGCCTACATTAGCTCCTAATTAAAGTCTATATTTGATCAAGCATGGGTGCTTAAATTTAAAAAGTTTTTCTTTAAAGAATAACCATTAAACTCATGAACCTTTTTTGTCCACCTTTATTACCTAATTACCCATTTGGATTATAAGTTCATTTTTCTTGAGTGCATGGCATGATAATAAAAGAAAAAGAAAAGAAAAAAAAATGAATGTGGCTCTAGGGTGAAAATCTTGTAAATAGGCAATGTAAAGTAAACTTGGAAAATCTTAAAACCATTCCTAATGCTAAGTAAAACAGATGTTAACCAAAGGCAACCCCTACCCTTTTGAACAATCCAAAAGCTTGAAATGTAAAAAAAAAAAAAAAAAAAATTGATTTTAAAAATTCAAGCTTTTTTTTCTCATCCTTAAAAGGCCTTCCAAAATTTTTAAGCCCACCATAGCTAACCTTGACATCTATTAAACTGCCAAATTTAAATGCTAAAAAAAATGTCAAACTTTTTTTATTTTCAAGGGATTCAGGTTTTTTGAAAAAATTTATGTTTTATTTATGAGTTAGCATGGAATGAATAACACACTTTTTTTTTTTATCTTCCTTAAGTGTTGAAACCTTTTTTGATTGAACTGAAACCTTTACATGTTGAACCATCCAATCTTTTGAAGAGGAAAATTTCACCACTTTCATTTCTAATAGGGAATGCCAACTTCCAAGAGACTCCCAAAGTCACATTTGTTTAGATATTTCATTTCTCTTGGGCTAAGGAATTTAATTATATGGGGCAAATTTTGTTGACCATTTTGAAAATTTTGAATGATCAACCACACATTTTGCAAAAAAATTAAGGAAGTCATGTTTGTTGTAAAAGGAAAGTTGTTGAATTATGACAATTTTTAGACTAGTTTGAAGTAAAGAAAAAGAAAATTGCTTTTCATTAAAAATGTTTCCATATGTGATGGTTTGTCTTCTTATTTTCACATTCTTATCCTAAATGCATGTTGTATATTGCATATTGCATAGTTGTGTGTCAAAAATACAAACAAAAAAGAGAGCATGTTGAAAATTAAAGGAAAATCAAAATAGAAGGGGGATACTATTAAAGAAACAAGGTGGAAAAGGTGACTAAGTATAAGAATTGAAAGTTGAGATTATTTTGGGAAGAAGTTGAGGTTAGATTAGATAAACAGCTAAGATAAGCAAAATTGGGATAGAATTTTCGTTGAACAAAAAAGTGTGTTCCCAATGTTTGCATCCAAATTGGGGCACATACATCATGAAGTTTTTGCATTTACATGTGCATTGGCATTTTTTAAATGAAATTCCACATTTGGCATTGGCATCCCAAAAAAAAGAGAGAGAGAAAAAGAAAAAAAACTAGAAATGATACCAATGAGGACATCAATTTGGATGGGAAGTGAATGATGGCTAAACAAAGGATAATTGATGATGGAGAAATAGAAATGATGACTAAAAAATGAGAAAACAAAAAAAAAAGAATGACGAAGGCAAGGGAAAAAGGGGAAAAATGCTTTTGGCAGAATTCCATAACACAACCACCAGAGAAAAGAATGACTTCAATTAGAGGAGTTCAGATTGACTGCTGATGACCTAGCCAAAACTATAAATTTGAAGAATATGTTTGATCATGAAAAACTTGTTTCCATAACCACAAGTGCATGATATGAACAAAATTTAAAGTCATACTTCTTTAATTGCATTCATCACATACATTGCATACAAAATGAATTTGATCTTAAAAAAATGCATTTGAAGGATAAACCCTTTTGTTAAAAAAAAAAGAAAAAGAAGAAGACCACAACAACAACAACAAGCAACAAACAACCAAAAATGAGAAAGAATCCTTTAAAAAAGATCAAAATCCATTTCAAAGCCTATGCAACCTAACTTTCCAAAATGAGACTTTTCAAACTTTTTTTAAACCAAATTAGCCCTTTTGAACACCGACCTATGTTTATAGGATCTCCTCTTAAAAAAAAAGAGAGAGATAGAGAAAAAGAAAAAAAAAAGGAAAACAATGAAGGAGTTGCTAAAAAAGTGAATGAAAAGATGATATATGATAACTAGATTGAGTTTGTAGAAAGAATGAATGTCAAGAAATTTGAAAAAGATAAGAATTAAGCCTAGTCTAGCTAGCACAAGGAAAATTAAAACTAGTTTAGCTAGTACTAATGAAAATTAATCTTAGTTTAGCTGGCATAAAGAATAATTAAGCCTAAATTAGCTGGAACCAAAGAGAATTAAGCTTAGTTTAGCTAGTGTTGAAGAAAATTAAGCCAGTTTAGCTTGCACTAAGAAGATTAAGCCTAGTTT
This sequence comes from Durio zibethinus, assembly GCF_002303985.1. The sequence continues at coordinate 18,667,483 of NW_019168048.1, forward strand.
AGCTGGCACTAAGAAAAATTAAGCTTAGGTTAGTGGGCACCAAAGAGAATTAAGCCAAGTTTAGCTTGCACCAAGGAGAATTAAGCCTAGTGTAACTAACACCAAGAACAATTAAGCCTAGATTAGTTGGCACCATACATAGATTTTTTAAAGTTTAATCTATTTTATAAAAGCCTTTTTTGGATAGATTTTTAAGACTAGATTAATTGGCACCATACATAGATCTTTTAAAGTTTAATCTATTTTATAAAAGCCCTTTTTGGATAGATTTTTAAAGTTTAATGCCTATTTTATAGGAGCCCTTTTCTTAATAGATTTTTTAAGTTTAATGCCTATTTATAGGAGCTCTTTCTAGATAGATTTTTGAAGTTTGATGCCTATTTTATATGAGCCCTTTCTAGATAGATTTTTCAAAATTTGATACCTATTTATAGGAGCCTTTTCTAGATAAATTTTTAAAGTTTGATTCATATTTTATAAGAGCTATTTCATATAGATTTTTTAAAGTTTGTTACCTATATTCATAGGAGCCCTTTCCAGACAAGTTTTTTAAAAAGTTCATTGCCTATGTTCATAGAAGCCATTTCTAAATAGATTTTCTTTAAAGTTTGTTGCCTATGTTAATAAGAGCCTTTTTCAAATTGATTTTTAAAGTTACCTGCCTATGTTTATAAAAGCTCTTTGAAAAAAAACAAAAAAAAATTCCTCTAACATGAAAGCAAATAACCAATACAAACAAACTTTCCCTCGGCCCTTAGTATGGGATAAAATTGGTGCCTCTAGTCTTTGCATTATTTTTTATTATCAGAAATATGCAAAAAAAGGTAGTTGTAAATACTTAATTCTTTTAGGCAAAATCCTAGTCATTTGTGAATGTTTAAAATTTAATTCGGCTCAAATCCAACATTTTTTCAAGTTTCTTAAAATAGGAACTTAGAGGAATTTGCCAAAATACCCTAAAGTCAACTTTAGTCAAATTTGATCAAAATTGGTCAAACAAAGTCAAATTTGATCAAAGCCAATAAAAATGGATATAACCCAGTTAATCTTCAAAATTCATGGCCAATTTGAAGTCTCTATGATTTAAAATTCAAATTGGTGATTTTTAAAGCACTAAAAAGATAGATTGTATTTCAAAAAGTGTAAAATTACCAAAACACCCTTAGGGGTATTTTCATAATTTAGCTTTCTCAAAGTCATATTTTTGTGAAAACTTCTAGATCATAAATGAGTATTTTATGATATTTTTATACACTAAAGACCTAGATCGCACCTTGGTAGGTGTAAAGTTATAAAAATGCCCGTTAGGGGTATTTTCGTAATTTGACCTCTCTAAAGTCAAAATTTTGTGAAAGTCTTCAGATCATGATTTTATAATATTTGATAATTTTTAAAACTTTCAAAACCTTGATTGTACCTTAGGAAGTGTAAAATTATCAAAATACTCTTTAGGGGTAATTTCGTAATTTAACCTTCCTGAGGTCGTTTTTTGTGAAACTTTTCAGATCATGATTTTATAATATTTAAAGATTTTTTGTGCATTCAAAATCACAGCAATACCCGAATGCTGTGAAATTATGAAAATACCCATTAGGGGTATTTTCATAATTTGACCTTCTTGAGGTTGGATTTTCACGAAAATTGTTGATCTTAATTTTATAATATTTAATGATTTTTAGTGCTTTAAAATTTCAAAAATGAGCATGAAAAAATTGACCGCTAAGAAAATGGCCTAAAAATTGAAAACTTCAAACTAAGGGCAAAATAATCTTTTCATTGGGTTAAAGGGCTATAAAAATTCAACCTTGATAGTGTCTATTTTGGACCATTGGATCATATTAGGAGGGTGAATCCAATGGGGAAAGCTCACACCTTGCAACCAAAAACAAAGATGGAATATGGACCCTTGGATGAGGTTCTAATCCAAAGGTTAACATTGATTTGCATGGGAGATATTTTCATCATTTTCTTGGTTGCCATTCACATTGAAAACTAGAGGAGAGGGGGCTAGAAAAAATGCAAAAGATAGGGGAAAGAAAAGAGAAAAAAAGAGAGGAAAAATGTGAAAAAAAGAAAGAGGAAAACTTTTTGGTGCTTGGATTGAAGGTATCCATTCCATAGTCATTCTTTGCATTTTCTAGCATCTCCATCTCTTTTTTTTTTCATTGCATTCTACATCATAGTTCATTGATTTCTTGATTGGCCTTTCAAAAACGTTTTAGTTTACTTTTCTTGCATAAAGCGTGAACCAATTTTCATCCAACTAATCCATAGTTGGTTTAAAGTTGAAAACCAACCAAAAAATTAAAATCCACCATTGATACAACCAAGTTGGAGGTTCGGCCATGGTGTCCTCCTTGTTGGTCAAACCTTCTTTTAGTCTTTTTGATGTTTTGGTTGTTTCTCAATCTTGCTTGAGATTTTTAAATGATTGGTTAGCCTAAATTTTCTATATGTTTTGTTTACTAAAAGAAATATGTGGATATTTGGTTAATGTTTGTGTTTCATATATTTTCTTTAGATTTTTAGTTTACTTCATGTTTATTAAATGTTCCTTGGTAATCCAAATGCATTGTATGATGAATGAATGAGTAAGGGATGCTTTGTGGATGAAATAGAATGAAAGCTTGCTTAAGGAAAATTCATGGAAGGTTCGGCCATTGCATTTTTTTTCTCTAACCATATATGCTTGGCTTGTTGAAAATATGTTGTTTGGTTCATTATTGGGGTGTGATGATTTAGTTAAGGGTTCCAAGTTTCCATGTGGTTAGATCATGTTTCTAATGAGGATTTTATTGTTGTTTGGATGATATATTTGTTCATGAGGTCTTCAAGTTATATTAGTTTATTTTGTGTTTAATGAAATCGTTACTTTGATTTTCATGTGAATTGTCGTTGTTTGGATGAAATGAGAATGCAAAAAAAATGATTAAGAAAATATCATGAAGGTTCAACCTTGATTGCTTTTGATTCTTTGATCCATGCCTCATGTTATGTTTCTATGGTGTTTATTAATTTACTCACATGTTTGAACAAAAGTTTCATTAAAAAAATATTGTTTAATGATTAATTTGGTGGATTTTTGAAAATTGTTTGGTTATGATAAATGATGAATAATCATGGGACATTCAAACAAAAATGTGAAGTTTTCTATGTTTGATCCATTTTTGTTCTGAATTTTTATGCATTACATGTTTGTGTAATTAAGTTTGAAAATACATTAGTTTGTAATTATGTTTTTAGATCATGCATTCAGCACATGCATTCATTAATGGCATTTTGTAATTTTGATACATAAACCCTAACTCCTAACCTCAAATCCAAGCCCTAAACCTTAAACCTTAAATCCAAACCACAAACTCTAACCCTAACCTTAACCTTAAACCCTAAACCCTACAATCCTAACTTTGACCTAAACCCTAAACCAATCACCAAACTCTAAAATCACTCATGCATTTGCTTTACATATTATCTTGGCATCACATGCATTTTTATATGATCATGCTTTCATATTTTATTCATATTATATTATCTTGTCATTTTTATTATGTTCATACATCCCATGCATTGTTTTTTAAAAATTAGTTTTCAAACAAAAAATGTTCTAAAAATAAAATAATACCTTAAGTAAATATAATTATCTAGATCTTGCTTAACTTTAGGAGGACTCTCGATGATTATTATTTATGAGAGATGTTATCTTTGTTTTATGGGGCAATTTAAAAACCTTCAAATTAGGGATATTTTGGAAGCTCTACCTAATTATAGGAAAGTAGAAAATGTATTTTGATATTTAAAGTGTTTTATCTTTGATCCATAAAAAAAAATGTTTTCTTTTGAATTTGATTTTTTTAAAAGTTTTGTTTTAAATTTGTTTCATTTCTTATTTTAAAAAAAAAGAAGAAAAAAAGAAAAGAATAGAAAAAAAGGAATTAATTTAAACATTAAGTAAATAGGACCATTTTAATTAAAATTAAAGGATAACATGTAATCAATTGGTATTATTTTCGACGGGTACTATGGAGTGCTAATCCTTCCCTATGTGTAACAGACTCCCAGACTCAACTTTGATTTTGCATAACACAATTTTTTTTCTAAAATTTTTAAAGTCATTTTAAAATGTTTTATTAAAGGGAGAAAATTTGAGGTGGCCAATCACACCCTAAAAAAATGGTGGCAACTCCTTCATTTTTGTTTTTATTGAAAATATTTTTAATTTCCTAATTTCCCAAGTTTTCCTCCTTCGTCCGACTTTCGGGTAAACCCGCCCTTGGCTCTTTAGATGTCAAAACAACATTTTAATGGTAGAGTCATCCTCATTAGGTTTGTAGGACACAAACATTGCATTTCAGGTAGACATATCTCAAGCATATAATATGCCAGTGCATCTCATATAAGTACGTTCCATCAGTCATAGGTATACATGTTGTTACTCATGAAATATGTCACTGTATTTCATCCATAAGGATCCATCAATGGTAGGATGTTATAAAACATGCATTGTATAAATTGCATTTTATGATAATATATCCTACCACCCCTTACCCTTGTCGTTTGATTTTTTGATAATTCTATAATTTGCTTCTATTGTTTTCAATTAAAAAAAAGAGAGAGAAAGTCATTAGGAGTAATAATCTTTTTGTTTAAATAAAAAAGAAAAAATAGTGGAAAAGAAAAGAAAGAAAAAAAAAGGGAAAAGAAGGCAAAAAGTGATAAAAAAGTATATCATGGGAAAAGAAAGAAAAATAAGAAAAAAAATAGTTTGATAAGAGGCAATTAGGATATAAAAGTTCAAAAAGTTGGAAAAAAAATCTACAAAACAGAAGGGGTTGCTGAAGAATGAAAGAAAATATAAGATATAATAACAAGTCGAGTAAATGTCAAGAACTTTTTTTAAAAAAGGGAAGAGATTTAAGCCAAGTTTAGCTTGCACTAAGATAAGATTTAAGCCTAATTTAGCTAGCACTAAGATGAGATTTAAACTAGATTAATTGGCATCAAAATGAGATTTTAGCCTAGTTAGCCGGCACCAAAATGAGGTTTAAGCCTAGATTGGCTAGTGTTATATGAGATCTAAATCTAGGTTAGCTAGTAACATGATGAGATTTAAGCCTAGGTTAGTGATAGCACCTAATTATTTAGTGTTTTTACGCATTAAAAATGGTGTTAAATTTTAAATTTTTGATGATTTTTAGTACTTTTTATGTTGTTTTCATGATTTTAGGGTTTCAAGCTTATGGCCTTCATTTTCATGTAAGGAGCATTTTCGGCACTATCTTGGAAGCCCATAACCAAACCACATTGATCTAATTCATCCATCCATGCAGCCAAGATAGAGTTCTACTTGCATAAAGACTTTCCCATAATGCATCACATTCAGCCACCACCATTCTAAGAAGGATTGCATCCAAGTTCAAGTTCACTTGGACTCCAACATATTTGGCTAAAAGAGAAGTGATCCATGAGTGACTCCTTTGCTTAGCCATGGAGGAATTTAGCTTGCTAAGGACTTCATGCATTCAGCTAGCTCACTTCCAAGAGAAGATCAAGCAAACATGTGATTCAAGTATAGAAAAACACTTCCTTCTCTATCCATTCGGCCATTTCAAATGCAATAAGAAGATAATCATCATTTGAAGAATTGCAAGCTCCTATGGACCTTAAACCATTTAGGCAAGAAGAGTTTGAAGTCCACCATGAGTCTTTTACTTAGCCTTAAAGATTTTTGCTTGAAGGAGGACTTTATCCTTTTGAATTTCAAGAATTTGGATAAAAAGCAATTTATCTCCTCTTGAATTCCATCTTAGCTAAATGTAAGGAGGGGATTTTATCAAGATTGTTCAAAATAAGATGAATTTCCAAGATCGCTTCTTCAAGACCCTATTCGGCCAAACATTTTCAAGAAGCAAGAGTCTATCTATTTAATGCAACTTTGAAGATCAGGATAGAGTCTTATCATTAAGTATTTGAATTTGAAAACACATCTTGTAATCCCTACCCTTTCGGTTGAATCCCTCACTATAAATAGGGAGGCCATTCACCCCATTCCATCATCCCATTCTTCATTTCTCTTCTCTCTATTAATTCTTAGTTTCTAGTTCTTTTATTTCTTTAGTTTAGTTATTAGCTTAGGTGACAAATTTGCCAATAACAAAGCTTTGTGCTTCAAAATTCTTTTTCAATTTAAGAAGTATTTTTTCTAGGATCTTTTCTTTCATTGTTCTAGTTTTAATTCTTGTTTTTACAATCTCTATTTTTGCAAAAGCATACTTTTTATTTTAAAGTTTGATTTCTAATCTATTCTACTTTCTACAAGTTTCAGCCATTATTCTTTTAATGATCTATAAGTTTAAGTTTTATGCAATCATTCTTTTCTTTGCAAGCATTCAACAATCTCCATTTTTCTTGTTTTGAAATCTTCAATTCTTGTTCTTTTAGATTTAGGTTTTTGCTATATTCATTTACTTCCTAAGTGATAGTTGGTGAAGATAAGATCTAAGCCTACAATTGCTTTCAATCTTTTCTCTACTTTATTTTGCAATCAATCTTTAATCTTTCATTTATTTAGATATAAGATTCTAAGAACTCGCATTTGGTAATTATGAGTTACCCAATATTATAATCTATAATCATTTAGGAGATGATATTGGAATACGTCTACTATTATTACTTGATTTGTGCACTTGCAAGCTATACAAAAAGCAGCAATCAAGTTTTTGGCATTATTGCTAGAGATTATAGCAGGTTCTCAATATCAATAAAGATTTCTCAAACTCTTATAATCTAAACCTTTTCTTTTACTTACTTTTATTTTTTTCTTTGATCTTGTCTTGTTTGCATGCACAGATCTAAAAGTGTTAACCTAGCTCTATTTGATCAAGAAATTGAAAGAACATTTAGAAGAAGAATAAAAAAGCAATCAACACCACTGTACTAACACCCATGGTTAATGTAAACAAATAAGGGCAAAGAACCTTAAGGGACTATGTAGTTCCCAATCCAAATGGTTTTCAACATCCATTAGAAGGCCAGCTATTCAAGCACACTTTGAGATCAAGCCTTCAATAGTACAAATGGTCCAAATTTTTGTGTATTTTGGATGGTTGTAAGTGATGATCCTAATATTCACCTTTCTAACTTTATTGAATTATGTGATACTTTTCACTATAATGGTGTTTCTTATGAAGCTATTTGACTAAGATTATTTCATTTTTCTCTCTGGGACAAGGTAAAAAAGCTAGTTAACATCATTACCACCTAGTTCAATCACCATATGGGATTATTTGGTATAGAAGTTTCTAGCAAAGTTTCTCTAACCAATAAAAACAACAAAGCTAAGGAATGACATCACTAGATTTTTGCTAGCAAATGGTGAAACACTATATGATGGATGGGAATGATTCAAGGAGCTTTAATGAAATGCCCACACCATGGATTAACTTAGTGGTTTCAAATATAGATCTTTTATAATGGTCTCACACCACCCATGATAACCACTTTAGACTCAACTATTAGAGGGGTAGTTATGAGCAAGACTCTTTAAAAAGCAAATGAGCTGATTGAAGAGATGGCAACCAATAACTATCAGTGGGGCATGGAGATAAAGGTAAGTAAAAAGTCTATTGGTTTATTTGAAATTGATGTTATCATCTCCATCAATTCCCAGTTAGTCACATTTACCAAAATTATTAAAACCTTAGGAAACCAACCCCAAGCCAACCATGTAAATGCAATTCAAAACCCTTTTATGTCATGTGATATATGTGAAGGTCTCCATTCCAGTAAAAGATACCAATTTAAGATAAAACCTGACCAATACATCCAGCAATCTAAGCCAAACGACAATCACTATGGTAATACTTATAACCCTGGATGGGAAAACCATCTTAAATTTTCTAGGAACCAATCAAACCTCTAACCCACCAATAACCAAAACAATAACTATCGTTCTAGTCCATCAACTTACAACCCACCCCAAGAAAAGAAACCAAGTTTTGAGGATATGTTAACCTAATTAATGCAAGCTAACAATGCCAACATTCAAAGAAAAGCTATATCAATTAAAAACTTAGAAAACCAAATAGGTCAACTAGCCCAAGCAATAGCCAGCCACCCTGTAGGTACCTTCCTTAGTAACATTGATCCAACCCTAAAAGACAAGACAAGGCAAGGAAGGATGTAATGCTATTAATTTTTTGAGAAATTATGGGATAGAGGATTCTTATGAGGATGATTTCATGGATGAACTTACAGTAGTAAACCTCTCTAGTTTTGTGAAGTAATCTGAAGTAGATTTTATAGGAAAGGAGGACATATTAGAAGATGAGGAACTTTTAAGATTTGAAAGAGAAACTCTACAAGGGTTTGATCCCATGGCACTAGAAGCCCTTAAAAACATTGAGCCATATGAAAAAGACCTAGAAGAAGAAATGCTAAAATGGAATATAAAAAAGATTTTAAAGATTGCATTAAAAGGTCTACTGAAGAAGGGTACTACAAGGAGGAAGAACATTATTACAAAAAATTCAGCCTAAACTTGAAAAAATAGTCCAAGAGGGGTAGCCTAAGAAAAAGATCAACAAGAAGAAAAAAAAGAAGAATACGAATAAGAGAAAGAAGTCCAAGAGAAAGTACAAATAAGGCCAAAGATGACTGCAAGAATGTATAGGTAGCATTTCAACAAAACACTACCTACCCCAAGGCCTATTCCAAAAGAGCTACTTAAAGAGTTAAAGGAAGTCACATTTTTAAAAAAATGTAGCCTTAAACTTTAATAAGTTCTGCCTAGAAAGCAAAAAGATCCAGGGAGTTTTACAATTCCTTGTAAAATTAGACATTTAAAATTTGATGATACTCTTTGTGATCTTAGTTTTATTAGAAATCTAATGCCTTTGAATACTTTTATGCAACCAAGGTACAGAGAGCTAAATCTTTCAAAAGTATAACCTTAAGTTTGCAGACTAGTCTGCCAAGTTACCATAAGGGAGATTGAAAAATGTGCTTGTTAAAGTTTGTAAATATGCTTTCCTTATGAATTTTGCTATTTTAGACATTGAGGATGATAAGGCTCCATTACTATTAGGGAGACATTTCCTATTGGTTACTAAAGCATTAATAGATGCCTACAACTCTAGCTTTACCCTTAGATTCAAAAATAAAAAAGTAGTAGTTTGTGATTGGAAGGTATAGTGTACTTGGAGATAAGGATGATGTAAATACAATCAAAGTGAAAGAAAAACCATAGAGAGTCTAACCTAATAGATAAACCTTTTGACCCCATGATTTAAAACCATTTGGCAACCCCTAGCTTTAGTAATGTAATCCCCATAAAGAATTCAAACTATATTTATATTACCCTACTAGGAGAAATAATAAACCTCTTAAGACCAAGTCTATTTATGTCATTCCATGAAGAATGAGGCAACAAGGTAAGCTTCTTCCTAAAAGGACAAGATGAGCCATACATTTAAAGATGGTCAAGCTTGACTAAAATTGGCATTGTTGCAACCCAAATTTTATTTTCATGGTTTATTATTTTTATTATTTTCTTAGAACATGTATGTTTTTAATATTTTTGTTTGTTTAAGTTTTCTTTAAGGATGAAGTGAAGCAAGGATGATGCCTCATTCAAATGAAATTCGGCCTTGAATTAAATTTGGAGAGTACTTTTTTTTCTCTTGCTTTTTATTTTGATATATTGTTTAATTTAAGTGTTGAGGGACAAATATGCTTTTTGAACTTAAATGTTTTTTAAAATTGTAATCCCATCTTTGCTTTTAAACTAAATTAACATACTAAATATCATTATTATGCACACATAGTTGATTTGACATATATTTTCTAAGATTGATGAAAGTATGATATGTAGTTTAATTATGAATATGCTGCAACCTAAAAAGAATTCTTAAGCATGTTTCTCTTTAGATATGATTTTTATACTTATACTCCTATTCTCTTTTAATGAAATACTATGATTTTTGTAGAAGTTTGTGAGACTTGGATTTGCATGAGATTTGAAGATATGAATAAGTGCTTTGGAATTCACCTCCTCAATCATTGAGGTGAAATCCTAGACTATATTTGACTTAAGAGATGATTTAGGTTGTTTTTTAGACCATTTTAGCCTTTTTGAAGCCACCTTGTTATGATGCAACCTTACTACCTTTATTTTAAGCCCATTATATTTCCTTTTATTTGTTTATTTTGCCACATAATAAGCCAATAAGCCTTTTTTTATTATTATCATTTCTTTTCTTTTACCAAACCATTGGTGCTTACTTATGTATTATAGACATCTCTATGATTTTGGGAAGAAAAGAGGCACAAGGAATGAAAGAAAAGAAAAATGACAAAAATCAAGGCAGAGCCTAATAAACACCAAAAATGGCTTTATTTTTTCCAAAAACAAAATGCCATGAACACAAAAATAAAGTGATACCTTACAAGTTAAAGTTTTAAAAAGAGCTCTCAATTGTTCAAAGTGCAAGAAATTTCAAAAAAAGTAAGCTAAGGGTGTTAAGCCTAAAATTTCCTTTTTCCTACTTTGACCTAAGCCTTACATTATAAGGCTAAAAGACTTTTTAATCTTGAGTCAAGTATAAAGTCTAACATCAATGGAGAGGGAAGAGAAAAATAAACATATGAAGTCTATTCTATATTTGAATTGAAATGTGTGAAGTGTTTTGCACTCTTTTGCTTGAGTTATATGCATGAATTAAAGATTGAGTAAATTTATATGTGTAATAAGCATAAGATATTGAGAGCTTGTTTTTAAAGGAATTTCTAGTAATTCTATGTTTATACTTTGCTTTGTATTATGCAATAGTGTATGATAGGAATTATATATAATTTTTTACCTTATGAGTATGTTTATTGATTTTTAGTTTTGTTGATTTCAGATTTTGATTGAGGACAAACAAAGATTTAAGTGTGGGGGTATGATAACACCAAATTATATAGTGTTTTTACATGCTAAAAATGGTACTAAATTTTAAATTTTGGATTTTTTTGTGCTTTTTATGTTGTTTTCATGATTTTAGGGTTCCATGCTCATAGCCTTCATTTTCATGCAAGCCATGCATGCAAGCATGCAAGGAGCATTTTTTACCCTATCTTGGAAGCCCATAACTAAACCATATTAATCCGCATTCATCCATCCATGTGGCCAAGATAGAATTTTACTTGCACAAGGACTCTCCCATGATACATCACATTTGGCCTCCTTCATTCTAAGAAGGATTGAATGCAAGTTCAAGTTCACTTAGACTCTAACATATTTGGCCAAAGAAAAAGAAAAGTGATCCAAGAATGTCTCCTTTCCTTGGCCATGAAGGAATTTAGCATGCATAAGTCCCATGCATTTGGCTAGCTTACTTCCAAAAGGAGATCAAGCAAACATGTGATTCAAGTATATAAGAACACTTTCATCTCTATCCGTTTTGCCATTTCAAATGCAAGAAGAAAATAATCATTATTTGAAAATTTTCAAGCTTCTATGCACTTTACACTATTCAGCCAAGAAAAGTTTGAAGCCCACCATGAGTATTTTGCTTAGCCTTAAAGATTTTTACTTAGAAGAGAACTTTATCCTTTTGAATTTCAAGAATTTGGATAAAAAGCAATTTATCTCTTTTTGAATTCCATCTTAGCTAAACCTAAGGAGGGGATTTTATCAAGATTGCTTCAAAACAAGATGAATGAACAAGATCACTTCTTTATGACCCCATTTGACTAAACACTTTCAGGAAGCAAGAGTCCATTTTTTTTCATGAAACTTTGAAGATCAAGATAAAGTCTTATCATGAAACATTTGAATTTAAAAACACGTCTTGTAATCACTACCCCTTTAGCCAAATCCTTCATTATAAATAGGAGGTCATTCACCCCATTCCATCATCCCATTCATCACTTCTCTTCTCTTTTTTAGTTCTTAGTTTCTAGTTCTTGTATTTTTTTAGTTTAGTTATTGGCTTAGGTGACAAATTTTCAATAGCAAAGCTTTGTTCTTGAAAATTCTTTTCCAATTCAAGAAGTATTTTTTCCAAGATCTTTTCTTTCATTTTTCTAGTTAAAATTTTTGTTTTAACATTCTCTATTTCCATAAAAAGCATACTCTTTATTTTAAAGTTTGATGTCTAATCTATTATACTTTCTACAAGTTTCGGCCATTTGTCTTTTAATGAACTACAAGTTTAAGTTTTATGCAATCATTATTTTTTTATAAGTATTCGAGAATCTCCATTTTTCTTGTTTTCAAATCTTCAAATCTTATTCTTTTAGATTTAGTTTTTGGCTATATCTTTTTACTCCCTAAGTGACAGTTGATGAAGACAAGATCTAAGCATATAATTACTTTCAATCTTTTTTTTTTTACTTCATTTTGTAATCAACTTCTAATTTTTCATTTGTTTAGATATAGGATTCTAAGATCTCACCTTTGGGGATTGTAAGCTACCCATCATTACAATCTATAATCTCTTGAAAGACGATATTGGAATACTTTCATTATTGTTACTTGATCTGTGCACTTATAAGCTATACGAAAAGTAGCAATCAGTTAGCTGGCACTAAGATATGATCATTAAACCCAGTGGAATTGGCACTAATTGGGAAAAAAGGTGCAATCCTCAAATTGATGAGATAGGCCAAAGTCTGCTAGAAATTGCTTTCTTGAATTTTTATCAAAGGTTACTTGGATTTCCTTTTATGTATGATGCATTTTCGTAGTATCTCTATTTTCATCCACTTGAATAGTTATTTTCTTTTACATATATCTCTTTTAATCTTATATTCACTCTCAAAGGAAAAAATGCTTTTTGGATTTTTGTGAGATTTTGAATATTGGAGAATAAAGCCTCACATAACTAATTTCCAAAATAAAAACAAAAAGAAAAAAAAGTGCCTTAAAAAAGGGAGAGAGAAGAAAAAAAAAAAGGTTTTCTTTTGTAATAAATGGTGAAAAGAGTCTCGAAAGAGTTGTTGATCACTTTTAAAAATGAACTCATCAAATAACTTTACACATTTTTCAAATTAGCTAATTTCACTCATCAAACATAACCCCTTAAGAGGTGTTTTCTTTTGTAATAAAAGGTGAAGAGAGTCCCAAAAGAGTTAGCAATCACTATTAGAAACAAACCCATCAAATATCTTCACACACTTTTCAAATCAATTGATTTCACTCATCAATCATAACCTTAAAGAGGCATTAACTTGAATTCATGGACCTTACATTCACTTGATAATGTAGTGATATAAAAAAGTGATATTCTTTTCCTAGGCAATGAACAATAAGATAGCCAATTTTGAAAAAAAAATTTGAAAGTTTCGAAACTAAGGCAAAGATGTCACTTTTTTTAAGGATCTAGATGTGGTAATTTGATGTGTGAAGGCTATGCTCCAAAAATCACCAAGATTGAAGCCATTCGAATTATTATAAATGACCACAAACATATTAGCCTCCCAGTTCTCTATCCTAAAATTGTCTTTGTCTAATGTCTCGAGGCATATTTTCCAAAAAGAAAAAACCTTATTGCCTACAAAACAACTTGAATTATGATAAACCCATTCTTTTTCTAGAGCGATATGAACCATTTGACACTTTAGGCAAGCTCATTCCACAAGACTCATCTATTCACTTTAACCTTCAATAAGGGTGGTTTGTCATAGCAAGGTATCTTTCTCAAATGGTGGAGAGGGCATGCTAAAAAGAAAAAAAAAAAGGAAAAAATGAAATAAAATGAAAAAAGAAAATTTTTTTGATTATGACATCATGAACTTGAGGTTTTAAATGAATCCAAGAATGAAAGATCTCAATAAATTTATAAAAGATACCAATAAGAGAAAACCATAAAGTACAAGTAAAGTTAAAAACCAAGAAAACCCTAAATAAAGAAAATTTTGAAAAAAAAAACCCTTTATTCTAACCTTTTTCCAAAATTATTTGCTCTTCAAATTTGAGTAACTGTTTTTAAGATGATAAATGGTCATCTTTCATCATTCATTCACAAATATGGAAATTTATCCTTTACAACCCCTTTAAGCTTGGTAAAATTCTTTCAATGTAAATCCTAACCAAGGATCACCCTTTACACTGAGGGGCAAAAAGATATGCATTTAAGGGGTTAACTATGGTAATGTCCAAGAAGGAACCCTATATGTTGGGGGCCAAAATGTCTAATAAAAGGTTCCCAAGTTTTAAATCAACTCAAGGAAAAAAAAAGAAAAGGGAAGAAAATAAAAGAAAGAACAAAAAAATGAGAAAGAAAAAGAAAAAAAAAGAAGGAAAAATAGAAGAAAAGAAAAAAAAAGAGAAAAATGAACAATTGAGTGAAAGGCATGAAAAAATGAATGGACAAATGCCTTAAAGTGAATCCTTTAAATAAAAAAATGATCCTTGGTTTAATCACCTTCAAACACTTATTTTGAACCTAATGATCCCTTTCTTTGAATGTTTTGAACCTTGGCCTACATTACATCTTTAGGAAAGTCTATATTGGATCAAGCATGGTTGTTTAAAATTGATGCGCTTCTTTTCAAAGAATGGCCATAAAACCTATGAACCGTTTTTGTCTTCTTTTATTCCCTAATTACCCATTTGGATTGCTATCTCATTTTAGATAAGTTTGAATTCTTGAATGCATAGTGTAATAATAAAAAGAAAAAAAAAGAATAAAGATAGATGAATGTGGCTCCAAGGTGAAAACCTGCAAAAAGGTAGTCTAAAGCAAACCTTGAAAGCCTTAAAACTACTCTAATTTTAAGTAAGATAAATGCTAACCAAAGGTAACCTAGACATTTTGAAAAATTCAAAAGCTTGAAATGCACAAAAAGGGATTGATTTTGAAAATTTGAGCTTTCTTTCTTCATCCCTCAATCACCTTCCAAAAATTTTAAACTCACCATAGTTGACCTTGACATCTATTAAAATACCGCATTTGGATACTAAAAAATATGTCAAACATGTTTGGTTACCAAGGGATTCACCTTCTTAAAAAAAATTATGTTTCGTTCATTGGCCTATATTGAAAACTATACACATTTTTTAAGCCCTTCCAGTGATAAAGCCTTTTTGACCAAATGGAACCATTGATGTGTTAAACCATCTAATCCATTGAAAAGAAAATTGTCATATATTTTCTTTCTAATAGGGAACTCAAATTCCCAAGAGACTCTCAAAGTCACATTTGTTTAGATATTTTATTCTATTTAGTTATGGAATTTAATTATGTGGGACAAACTTTAATGATCACTTTGAAAAAAAATTTGAATAACTGGTCATGCATTTTTGTGTAAAATAGGAAATCATGTTTGGTGTAGAAGAAAATTATTAAATTGTAAGAATCTTTAGACCAGTCTGGATTCAAGAAAGAAAAATGTATGGCTTATCTTCTTGCTTTCACAATCTAGCTTGAAAAACATATTGCATGTTGTATGTTGTATGAAAGCATGTTAAAGCTGAAAAGAAAATCAAAAGAAGGTAGAAATTGGAATAGATGAAGAATTAGGAAAATGGTGAGTTGAGATCATTTTGTGAAGAAATAGAATATTCAATTGAAGAGGAAACAGAAGATAAGCAGAATTAAGAAAGAAATTTTCCTTTATAAAAAAAAAAAAATTTTTGTGTTTGCTTCCATGCATCTTTTCTAGGTACGTTTGTGTCATAAAAAGAAATTTGCATTTGAATTATTGTAAAATCATCTACATAGAAAGAACATTGGCATCTGTATTATCAAAAAGTCACTTGCATGTTGTCATCATAAAAAAGTTTTGTCATAGATCCTTGCATTTTGCATGAAGATGCATTCGCATCACTTGTAGAGACTTGACATTTGTGTCATTGTTGCTTTTGTCAATTTTCTAAATATTAAAGAAAGAGAAAGAAAATAGAAACACTTGAAGTCAAGAAAAAGTAAAATTAAAAAAAAATGAAAGTTTTAGGAAAAAGGTTTTAACTCAAAAACAAAAAAAAAAAAGAGGGGAAGAAAAAGTAAAAAAAAAATTGAGAAAAACAAGAATGAATGCAAAAGTAGTGAATAGCAATTCTTAGAAAAATTTGTCAATATTTTTTATTATAATGGTGGTGATATCCAAGCATTTAAGTTTGAATTTCATTAAAACTTTCTCGATGATGAAATCTAACTTTTCATTAAAACATTCTTGATGGTGAAATTCAACCTTTTTTTAAAACTCTTTCCCGAAGATGAAACTTGACTTTTCATTAAAATTCTCCTGGTGGCGAAATCTAACCTTTTTGTCAAAATTTTCTTGGTGGTGAAATCCAACCTTTCATTAAAACTCTTTCAGTGGTGATATTCAAAAATTTTCAAAATCACTAAGTGGTGATATCTAAGCATTCATGTCTAAATATATTTAAATATTTTCAGTGGTGAGATCTAAGTATTCAAATTGAAATTTCTTAAAAATTTTCTCTATGGTTAACCTAAACTTTTTCAAAATTCACTTGGAGGTGATATCTGAGTTCTCTTCAGTGGTGAAATTCAAAGTCATTTGCATTTACTTGGTGGTGATACCTGAGTATCTTTCTTAGTGATATCTGAAGTCATTTAAGTTCACTTAGTAGGATATTCAAGTACCTTTTGGTGGTGAAATCTTAAGTTATTTGCATTTACTCATTGATGATATTTGAGTATCTAAGTTTGAATTTGCATTCCTCTTTGGTGGTCATATCCAAAATCATTTCTTTTCAGTGATGATATTCAAGGTCTTTTCGGTAGTGATATTCGAAATTATTTCTTTTTAAAAAAAAGACAAAATAAATAACTAAAACACAAAACTAAAACAAGTGCATAGTGTGAACATAACTATTTAAATGACATACACTATGTGCCTTGCATTTATCACATACATTGTATGAAGAATGAATTTGATTTTGAAAATAGCAAACATACCATAAAAAAATGAACACTTTTCAAGAAATAAAAGAAAAAACCAAAGAAAAGAAAGAAATCCTTTTCAAAGCTTCAAATGCAACCTAACTTTCAAAGATGAGACTTTCAAACCTTTTAAAAAAGAGATTTTTAAAATTTATTGCCTATTTTCATAGGAGCCCTTTTCAAAATGAGATTTTTAAGTTTGTTGCCTATCTTTATAAGAGGCCTTTTCAAAATTAGATTTTCAAAGTTTTGTTACCTATCTTCATATGAGCCATTTTAAAAAAAAAAAAAGCCTCTTCCAACATGAAAATAAACAAACAAAACCCCTTAGCCTATGTTCTTGAACAAAATTAGTGTTTTTTATTTTTACATTACTTTTGATTCTCAGAAATATATAAAGAGGGAACAATTATAGAAACCTATTTTGTCTGGAAAAAATTTGATCATTTAAGAAGTTTTTAAAATCCAACCCAATTCAAATCCAACATTTCTTCAATTTTGATAAGTTTTTAAAATTAAAATTTAGACGAATTTGACCCAAACACCCGAAGGTCAAATTTGGTCAAACAAAGTCAAACATTGTCAAAATTGGTAAAAAAATGGTCAAAATAGTTAGAACTTCAGTCAGTTTTCAAAATTCATAACCAAATTGGGATCAATGTGGTTTTAAACTAAATTTTTTATTTTTAAAGTATTAAAAGATTTTCACTCTTTGAAAAGTGTAAAATTACTAAAATGCCTTTAAGAGTATTTTCGTAATTTGGCATTTTTTAAGTTGGATTTTTATCAAAACTTCCATATCATAATTGAATATAGTTTAGTGATTTTACATGGATTAAAAACCCAAATCACACATTAGGAGGTATGAAATTACAAAAATACCCTTATGGGTATTTTCATAATTTGATCCTTCCAAGGTTGAAATTTTTCAAAAAGCTTCAAATCATGATTTAATATTATTTGATGATTTTTGGAATATTGAAAACCTTGACCATAGCTCGAAAAGTGTGAAATCACCAAAATACCCATTAGAGGTATTTTGGTAATTTGACCTTCTTAAGGTTGATCTTTTGCAAAAATTTCCAAATCATGCTTTTAAAATAATTAATGATTTTTGGTGCATTCAAAACCATAGAAGTATCTCGAGAGGTGTGAAATTATGAAAATACTCCTTAGAGGTAATTCATAATTAGACCTTTTAGAGATCCATTTTTAACGAAAATTTTCATATCTTGATTCCATATTATTTCATATTTTTTTATGCTTTAAAATCATCAAAGTAAACAAGAGAGCATTATTTTTCAAAGAAAATGGCCTTGAAATCGAAAACTTTCTAATGAAGGATAAAATGATATTTTCATTTGGTTCTAGCTACATTAAAAATTCAATTTTAGCAGTGAGCATTCTCAACCATAAGATGATCATGAGGGATTGGATCCAATGGTGAAAAGTGGCTCCTTGCAAAAAAAACAAGGGAGAATTTTTAACCATTAGATGAGCTTTTAACCTAAAGGCTTACATGCATTAAGGATGGGATATTTTTCTCTTCATGAAGGTTGGGAATGTACATTGGAAAAGAGTATAAGGTTGGACATGAAAATAATATGGAAAAAAAAGAGAAAAAATTTTTTTCTGAAGAAAGCTTCTAGAAGGTAGAATCTTTACTTGTATTCCATTGCATTTTCACTACATTATCATAGCATTTTCATATTTGTTTTCTTTATTTTTCTATATTTGTTGAAAAAGTTTATATTTATTTGTGTTCTTAGCTCCAAATTTGATCTAAAAGCTTAATCAACTAATCCATAGCTTGATTTGAGACAAAAGATCAAAGAAATTAAAAAAATCAATCCACCATTAACCATTTGGAGGTTTGGCCAAAGTTGAATCTTCCATGGCCAAACCTTCTAGTGGTTCATATTGATATTCCCTTGATTTTAAGTGAAATTCATGATGATTAGATATTGAGTTTACTTGTATTTTGCATGAATTTTGGTTATTTAGTGATATATGTTTGGTGTTTGGTTCATGTTCTTATTTTTATGGCTTCCTTACTATTCTATTTGTTACATGTATGATGAAATTCTTCTTGTGGTATAAATGCATTTATATGATGAATATCTTAATGTCTAATGTATGTTTGAGTTTAAATGAATGAATGAACGATGGTGGGAGGCCATGGAAGAATTCAGCCAAGCCTCTCATGCTTGAGCCAAATCTTCCCTTTGATCTTCATGGTTAGATGTTGTTTGGTTCATCCTTAATTAATTATGTTCTTGCTTTGTTCATCAAATTTTCAATGTGCTTGATTTAATCTCTATGAATAAAATGTTGTTATGGTAGCTTGTTTGGTAATTTTTGTGTTTGTTTGCATGAATTTTCAAAAGACAAAAAAAAAAAAATGGTGGAACATGTATTAAGAATTTAAAAACTTTAGTGTTTGATCCATTTGTATCACATTTTCAAATGCACATCAAGTTTGTAATATAGTTTTTAAAATGCCTAGATTTGTAATTAGTTTATTCCTTAGTCAAACATTTTTTATGCATCAATATTTACATTTTTACCAATAGCATTCTTGTAATTTATTTTTGTCACATGCATAATTCCATGAAATCCCAAATTTGAAACCTTAAACCCTAAAACCCTAAATTTGAAACTCTAAACCCTAAACCCTAAAACCAATCCTTAACCTCATTCATACATTTACATCACATTTTACTTTGTTGCATGCATTTTTAAATTGCAATGCATTCATATTATGTCATTCATACATTCCTTCATTTTATTATTTTCATGCATATCATGCATTTATTTTCAAAATGAGTTTTCAAAGTAAAATGTTTTTAAATAAGGTAACATCTCAAGTAAATATAGTTATCAAGATTTGGCCTAAATATAAAGGGACTCTTAGTGATTATTATTTATACGATATGTTATCTTAGTCTTTATGGGGTAATTTGAAAATCTTTAAATTAGAGATATTTTTTAAGCTCTTCAAAAATATAGGAGAGTGAAAATAGTGTCTTGATATTTAAAGGGTTTTCACATTGATCCAAAAATAAAATGTTTAGTTTTCAAAAAATTAATTTGTTTTTTGAAAGAAAAAAAAATCAAGTTTTTGATATGAAAAAAGGGAATTAATTTCTAAACACCATAATAGGACCATTTTTATCAAAATTCAAGGATGACATGCAATCAAATAGTATTGTCTTCGAAGGTTGCTGTAGGGATACTAATCCTTTCCTATGCGTAACTAACCCTTGAACCCTAAATCTAATTTTGCAGACTATAAATTTATTCTTTTTATAAAACTTTTAAATCTTTTAAATGTTTTATTAAAAAGACAAAACTTTTGGGTGGTCAATGACACCTAAAAAAGATTAGTGGTGACTCTTTGTTTTTATTTTTACTGAAAATGCTTTTTTAAGCCCCCCGTTTTTCTCATTCCCTATTCATCCGATGCTTAGTCACCACCCCTGGTCCTAAAACGTTGCAACACCTCTAAAAATTATTTGAGACATTGAGAAAGTTCCAACTTAAGCTGAATATGTCTAAATGAACATATGGGGCTAAGTTAGGAAAGCTACTAGGCTTTGTGATTAGCAAAAGAGGAATTGAAGTTGATACAGATAATATATATGCTATCTAGAACTTGTCTCCCCTGAGTATGCCAAAACAAGTTCAAGGTTTCTTGGGTAGATTAACCTATATCTCCTGTTTCATCCCTCAACTTACCTCCAAATGTGATCCCATCTTTAAACTTCTTTGTAAGAAATAATCATGCCCAATGGAATGAGGAATGTCAAGATCCTTTTGATAAAGCCAAGCAATACTTGTCAATTCCTCTCATGTTGGTGCCATTTATTTTAAAGAGGTCATTAATTTTATATTTGACAGTATGCGAAAAGTCAATAGAATGTATGCTGAGGCAATAAGATGAAACTGGTAAGAAAGAGTGAACTATTTATTATTTGAGTAAAAAGTTCATAGAATACGAGTCCAAATAGTCTTCATCAAAAAAGATGTGTTGTGCATTAACTTGGATTGCCTAAAGACCCAAACAATACATGCTCTACCAAATCGCTTGGCTTATAGCAAAATTAGACACAGTAAAATATATATTTGGAAAACCTTCATTTTCTAGAAGGATTGCAAGGTGGCAAATGATGCTTTCAAAATACAACATTATGTATCTAAGCCAAAAAATAATTAAAAGAAGTGCAGTAGTCAAATTCCTCATAGATTGTGCTATTGAAAACTATTAGCTGATGAAGTTTGACTTCTTTAATAAAGATTCAATGGCTACCTCCCAATTTGATGAAGAAGTGCATAATAAGAAATCTTGGAGAATCTACTTCGATAAAGCTTGTAATGCCTTGAGACATGGAATTAAGGCAATTTTGATATTCCTTAAAGAACATTGTTATCCCATTTTGGCAAGGTTAAACTTCAATTACACTAATAATGTGGATGAATATAAGGCCTATATTATTAGTTTGCAAGTTGCTAGAGATAGAAAGATTAAGGAATTAAAGGTATTTAGGGATTTAGTCTTCATCATTTATCAATTAAAAAGATAATAGGAGACAAAAGATTCAAAGCTTATTCTATATCATAAATATATCTCAAAGCTAAACAAGTAGTTTGAAGCAATCCAATTTGAACATTTGCCTTGTGAAAAGAATCAGATTGTTCATGCCTTGACTACTCCACAATGATCCATATTGATGACAACACTGAGATTCAACTTATTAGATTAGACGTCAAGGATATGCCAATGGATTGCTCTAATGTTAAAGAAGAAAATGATGAAAAACTATGGTATTATCATCTTTTAAAATATATTAAGAATCAACAATACTCAAACTAAGCAACTACAAATGATAAAAGAGTTATTAAAAGGTTGGCTATGGGTTTCTTCTTAAATGGAGATTTTCTCTATAAAAAAGGCCAAGATCAGGTGCTACTAAGATGTTTAAAAGCAATTGAGGCAAAAAAATTCTGGAAGGGATGTATAATGAGATATATGGGGCACATGTGAATAAACATATGATGGTGGGGTAGATCATAAGAATTGGATACTACTAGTTGACAATGAAAGGTGGCTGCATTGGTTACGCTTGAAAATGTCATAAGTACTAAATCCATGATGAAAAAATCCATTCTCCATGCATTGCTTTACATGTTTTGGCACTACCATAGCCATTCTTCATATGGGGCATAGATGTTATATGTTTATCACCTCAAAGGCATCAAATAAGTATGGATTCATTTTTGTG
Source organism: Durio zibethinus (assembly GCF_002303985.1). The sequence continues at coordinate 18,689,657 of NW_019168048.1, forward strand.
ATGATAGATTATTTTGTGGTATAGATAGCCTCATATGCTAATGTGACACGATCAGTGGTTTGCAAGTTTGTAAAAAGGAAGGTAATCTACAGACACGGACTTCTATAAAGGATTATCTTAAAAAATGCCAAAAATTGAAATAGTAAAATGATGAATGAGGTATGTGCCTAATTTAAGATCAAACACCATAACTCATCACCTACCATCTGAAGATGAATGAGGTAGTAGAAGTCGCAAACAATAATATTAAAAATATTCTAAAAAAGATGATTGAAACCTATAGAGACTAACATAAGAAGTTATCTTTTGCTCTATATGCTTATCAAACATTAGTACACATTTCTACTAGGACAACCCTATTTTCTTTTATTTATGGGATGGAAGCAGTTTTATTGATGGAAATGAAAATCCCATTTTTAAGGGTCTTAAGGGAAGTTGGGTTAGAATAAGTTAAAAGGATCCGAGAGCACTATGAGTAATTAAATTTCATTAAAAAAAAGAGATTGATAGCATTGTGCCATGGTCAACTATATTAGAGAATGATGATTAGAGCTCACGACAATAAAGTCCAACCTCATCATTTTTTAGAAAATGAGTTAGTTTTCAAAAGAATTCTCCCAAGTCACTACAATAATAGAGAAAAGTGGACACCAAATTTGAAAGGTCTATATGTTGTGAAAAAAAGGCTTTTTCAAGCGAAGCACTAATTTTGGCAGAAATGGAGATGATTTGGTCCAATCCCATAAATTTAGATGCTGTAAAGAAATACTTCACTTGAAACAAAACAAAAAAAGAAAAAAGAATGACCTAAATCAAAAGCCCAAAAGGGCAGTTTGAGTCAAAAAAAGGTTTATCTAGTTGAAAATCTAAAAAGACAACTTAGAAGAAAAGAGTATAGTATCATTTGGGAATTCATCAACATGGGCGCTAGCATGTTTTGATGAGCTTTGAGATGTCAAGTGCATCAAGTGGTTGAATTTTTTAGAAATAATTTAAGATATGTTGTCATGATTACCTGATTATTCATTTTAGGTGCTTTGTCCTAAATATCCATCTTTGTATTTTTCCCCTTTACATTGTTTAGTTGCCAAAATTGTTCCATTATTCCTTTTCAAATAAAAGATATTTCATTTTCATTTCATTCCTTATTCTTTTCTTTTTAATGCTTATGTCTCATTTTCATTCCATCCATTCTCTTTTCCTTTTAAATGCCTTGCAATGTATAGAAGAAAATGTATGATTGCATCTTATATATCTTGAAATTGAAATAATTAATTGACAAATGAATAATAGCATGAAAGACTTTTACATTACCTTAGGAAAGTTGAAAATGACAAAGGCAAAAATGAAATATTCAAGGCCTAGTAAAGACAATGACTTTGGAAATGAAAAAGAAAGATATGGGTGCCAACATTGAATAAGAGAGATAATTAAGGATCGATTTGATTTTGTTCTCATTGCCTAAGACTTGAAAGCTTGGAAATGCATTAATTGATGTTTGCATTACATGCATTGCATGTAAAAACACCTAGTGTATGCATATAGAAAATAGGGATATTGCAAGATCCAGCATGGAGAATAGGAGCATGAAATTTTTTCAATGAGAGATTTCAAATTTTTGATTGAGAGGAAATTTCTAAGGTCAAATTCTAATCATTGTAAGAAAATACATTTTAAGAAAATAAGTTATTGTTAAGAAAGAATTTTCAAAGTTTTAAAATTGTGGAGCCTTTGTTCTAAAAGAGCATTTTTCAATGCTAGAAATGATTTGTAAGACCTTCAGACTTAATCTCCTAGTTTCTTTAGATGCGTTGATGAGACCACTTGGCATGATCATTAAAACCTTTAGGTATCATTCTTAATTTTTTAAAGTTGCATGCCTTAGTTTAAAGGAACTTTTAATTTTTAATGTTGTGTGTTTTCGTGCTGAAAAAGCCCTTAATACTTAAAGTTGTGTGCCTTCATGTTAAATAAGCCTTATTTTTAAAAGTTGTGTGCCTTTGTGTTGAATGAACCTTTAATTTCTTTTTTTAAGAAGTTGTGCGCCTTCATGTTGAAGTAGCCTTTAATTTTTAAAGTTACGTGTCTTCATGTTCAAAAGAGCCTTTATTTTTTAAAATTTGTATATCTTTGTGTTAAAGGAGTCCTTAATTTTTAACGTTACATGCCTTCGTATTCAAGGAGCCCATAGTTTTAATGTTTATCTTCACACAGTTCCTATTTCAAAGAAACTGTGTAAAAAGTGGCAATTGTAAATATCTTATTTAGTTTAGGCTCAAACTGATTAGGCTCAGACTCGATCCAAGCCCAATTGTTAAAATTTTTTTACTTTATATTTTACTTTTATTATATGTATCTATATATATTTATCTTATTTATCTTTTCTACTTTTTAATTTAATTTAATTTTTAATCTTTTTTATTTGTTGTTTATCTTTAGTTATATTTATTTATTCAATTTCTTTTATATATATCATTTTTAATTATTTGATTATTTAAATAAAGGAAAAGAAAAAAGATAATTGAAAAAAATTGTATGGCCAAAAATAAAAAGGGATAAATGGCTTGATAAGATTGGTTTGGGTTTAAATTCTCAAAGAAAAATGATAATTTTTTTTATGCTAATACAAAAATTTTGAAAATTTAATCTTAGGTGATCAAGAACTTGCCAATTTCCTCTATAAATAGACTTGTAATCATCACATAAAGGGACAGAAAATCAAAGTGAGGAAATATGAGAAGACAAAATGTGAAAGTAAAATGGAGATTTCTAGTTGGAGAAGTGTTTTTGAAAGTTGTTTGAAATTGGAGTGAATTAGAAGAAACAATGATGTTGAAAGATCAAATTGTGCAAAAAAAGAAGTTTTCTAAATTTTTCTAAAAATTTTCTAGAAGAATTTAAATCTTTTGGTTGAATTTTCATGGCTATTCAAGTTTTTCAATGAGATTTTGGCAAGATCTCTAGTTTTCTGCAAGGATTACTAGTTTTTTATGACATTTCAACAAGAAACCCAACTCTTGATCCAATTCCAACAACGAAAAAAATTTTCAATAGGAATTTGCAAAATCTAGCCACCGATTTTAGTTGTTTAGAGAGAGAAGCATAAGGGAAGAGAGAGAAAAGAAAAAAAATCTAAGGAAAAAAAGAATTTCTTTGGCTTTTATAGCAAATTGAAATGGCATCGTTTTAAGCATTTAATCCCTTATGATCCATGTGTTTGCCATTTACCTAATTTGACCCATTGTGCGACCCAGTTTGCAACCCGTTTCCTAGCATCCACTATGACCTGAGCCAAGTTAAGATCCAAGCTGCTCCAACCATGTCATGTTCCTATAGCGAAGCTGAGTTGAACCAACACTGTTTTTTGTGATTTTCTTATTATTTTATTTATTCAATTTATTTGATTTAAATTTTATTTTGAATTGATTTTTTCTTTCTTAAAAAAAGAAATATTTTTAAAAATAAATTCATGAGTCCTACAAAGCTATTGGAGGAATTTTATAAGTTAAAAATTATTTCAAAATTATGAATTCTACCAAATTATTGAAGAATTTCATAGTAAAATTTCATAAAAAATAAATTTTTAATCTTATTAAACTATTAAAGAATTTCATAATAAAATTTCATAAAAAATAATTTTTCGATCATACCAAACTATTGGAGGACTTAATGAATTTTTATGAAAAATAAATCTTTTTAATCCTACCAAATTATTGAAGGATATAAATCTTTAGTTAAATCTTACCAAATTATTGAAAATTTTAACAATTCTTTCTAAAATTTCATGAATAAATTTTTATATAAAAATTTCACCATTATTGGAGAAAATGCATTGAAATAAATTTTACTGAATTATTGAAGGATTTTATTGATCTTTTTTTAAATAATTAACTTATAAAATAAAATATATTAATGAATTTGATGACGAAATCTTTTTTGACTGGGATACTAATCTTCATGAATATTCATGAGGTGGGAAAATTCTCTTAAATTGTTACCAAACTATTTGAGTAATTTTAATATTAATTTCCAATACTAAGTTTATTTCATAAAAATAAAGATATGTTTTTAAGGCTTTGGATAACATGAAATCAACTGATATCATCTTTAAATGGGCGTTATGAAGGTGTTATAACTTTCCTCAGATGTAATTGTACTCCTGAACCTAGTCTTGGTTTAAAGATATCAAAATGAAATTTGGGATCTTCTTTTTAAAAAAGAAGAGATTTAGTTAGAAGGCTAATTGTACCTAAATAAAAATATTGGTAGTGATTCTTAAATTGTCTAGTAACGAGTTTACGGATTTATAAGTTATGACAATATACAATGACGATTATGAAAGAAATTGTTAGCAACCAAAGAATTTAGGGTAAGAAGGATTAGTTGCTGACTTTGTGTAATGGTTTTTTACTTTACTGTTACTTGAGCCAAAATTGAATTTTTTTCTTTGCTTGATATTTATTTAATTATTGAATCATTCATCCTTTACTTTCATAAAAGCAGGATTGATCACCTATCTCCAGTCAAAATTGAATTACTTGAGCCAAAACTGAATGAGTTAGTTGCTAAGATGAAGGAAGCAAGCGTTGGAAATTAGCTACCAATAGAGGAAGCCACTAGTTGATCTAGGACACATCCCATACTCGACATATTTTAGCTCCAGCAGCTCTTCTTTCTACTTTCAATTTGCCTTAAATTTCTGTTGCATTTGAGAAGCTCCTATGAGCATACTTTTTGTAAATTATATTCTCAACGATAGACTTTTCTGATTTGTTGATTTTTATAAGCTATTGAGCACTTGGTCAATCAACATTTGCTTCTTAGCATCTTCGAATTGAATTCATTCCATATTGACATGATACGGGATAAATCCACTTCTCTAACCTACTCCCTACTCACTAATCCAAATAGTGCATCTAATATTTGCACCAATATGTAATGGCACTCAGTTTTCGTCCTTCCAATTCCAACGTTGTTTTTTTTCACACCAAACCTCACTAACTATATTAAAAAAGAAAACAAAACAAAAGGAGAGAGGCGGAGGATGAGCTTAAACGAAGAATGACCCCATACGGAATCAGATGTTGCGGAGGGTGGTGGTGCCTGCTCCCGGTTGCGTGTTATCTCAGTTATTTTGTGGAATCGTTGGGCTTGAAACGGCTAAAATGTGATAAGCCGCGTTTCTGATTGGTGTTCGAGGCCCATGCGCCGTTCTGTCATTTGTTTGATAGACAGCAAAATGCGGGACAGTAGGAAACTTTGGCACTTTTTGGGATTCGGTTGGGACATTGTCGCGTATATTATGTGGCCGTTGAGTATCCAATCATTGATTTTTTTTTCTATCTGCCATGATTTCAGCTGTACCGTTTCGAAAATTCAATCATCAAGAAGAAAAATACGGGATTGCAGGATTCTTAATACTTATGGGATAAATTTTTTTTTTAAACAACATTAAAGATAAAGTTAATTACAACAACTCTTATAAAAAAAATTACAATAATATTTTAAGAAGAGCTTTTACTCTCTTTGTCTCATTTGAATATGACTAATTCAAGATATTTTTTTTAAAAATGTTTATTTATAATATATATAAATTTTAAAATATTATTGTATTGTTACAATTATACTTGTATTGTCATATTTTGGAAAAAAAACAAAGACAAAAGTACAATATTGTTAATATTACCAAGTATAATTGTATCAATCTAGGTAATTAAACAATTATTCAACCAAAAATAAAAAATTTTATTTCATAAACCACTTTTTATCAAAGCCATAATTGTCGACAGATTTATTAGTTTTATTGATAAAAAATATTCAAGAAAAAGTTTTGGAGGTGCCTAGAAATATTTTCTTTCAATTTTCATTATTTTTTAATTTTTGAGAGTATTCATCCGCATCTTAATGTTATTAGCTTTTATGGTTGAATTTTTTAATTTTGATCTTAATTACTTTAAGTATTTGATTAAAGGTTGATTTTCAAGTCTCTCCAATCATTTTAGACAGCTTTCATTTTTGGATCAATATTTCAATACGTTGCTAATTTTTTCTCATAAACCAAGTTTATAATTGAATTACATATAATTTTTACCAACAAGTAACTAAACAACATTACTATATGATGCTTGAAAATAATTCATATTAAATTAGCAACTCACTTTTTAATGGCATTCTGATTTAATTTTACATGTATGAATGATGCACCTTTGTTTACTTATTTGAAGAAAAGCAAATGAAATAAACCTCACCTCTTTCCTTTTTGCCATCATCATCAACTGATTGATGACGATTTGATTGATGAAAATCTTTTGCCACTGCATCAACACTTTCGACAACACCCTTTCAATCCCATCCTTCCAAGACAAAATTAGCTTCTTCTTTAGCGGGACTAAGATTTTTTTTTTTTTTGGTAAGTAAATTAGTTTTTGTAATTCCTTAAATCAATTTTCTGATACTATATAATTAGTCACCATTAATTAATGCAATCAACTAAGAAGTTAGTTGGAATATCAAAGTTGAACGTAAAAGGCTAAAAGTTCAAACAGCCACGGTTGCTTGAAAACAAAGAAAATAGTATAATGATAATAATAAAAAAAAGGTCAATAATATTTCACCCAAAACCCCTTTTGGACTTTGGAGCTGTATTTTCAATAATGTGTTTAATGCTTTTTATAAAATTGAAGATGACAGCTGCTCGCGGAAGTTTTCGGTAATTATACCATAATTTGCAAAAGTTATATGCTGATCTTTAGTTTAATTTCGTTTTTTTTTTTAATATGCTTTTCATAAAAAAGTTCTCACCTCCCTTAATATTACATTTCTTTTATACTTTGATGTTAAAGGCAAAAAAAAAAAAAAGATGTAAATGAATTAATGATTTTATTATTGATTATAAAGTGTTAAATTTTTAATTTTAAAATATAAAAAAAAATTGCTAGAAGTTGGCTTTGTAGTTTCATTGTCAAAAGGCATAGTTTAGATTAAAACTTTTGGATAAAATATAACTCTTTAATTATTTCAATTTTTAGAAAATGTATTTATCTATTAATTATATTTAAATAAATTTTTATTCTATGATTTTTATTTCGATAAATTCTTATTTTGATAAAAATTAAACTAGTGATCAAATAGTTTCGTTTGTACAATCGTGATAAATGTGTGGTTGATTGAAAACAATGATTGGCTTTGGTTTTAGGTTCAAATTTGTTGTGTGTGAGTTTGGTGTTCAACTTTATTTTAGATTTGTCAAACAATATTATTTTAATTTGTTAATTAATTATTTAGTGAATTTTTTATATTGATGTTATACTTTATTATGATTATAAATTTATTGCGTGTGAGTTTGGTATACAACTTTATTTTAGATTTGTCAAATAATATTATTTTAATTTATTAATTGATTATTTAGTGATTTTTTATATTAATGTAATACTTTACTATGATTATAATTTTTCTTTTACTTATAATTTCAAAAACAGTGATCGGGGTACGAAAGCTTTCTTACTTATAGTCTATTTAAATGAGTAATGAAAAAGGTTTTGGTGAGATTAAAAATAATAATGGTAGTAAAATTAGTTACAGTAATTATGAAATTAAAATCAACGATAAAATATATAATTAGATGCAAAAATAAAAACTAACCATTACAAACAGTAATTTAAAATAAAATAAAACATTATTTTGATGTATATTTTAATTTTATTTAACATTTAAAATATTAAAAAGGTAATTATTTAAAAATAAAAGTAATATAAGTGTCATAACCTATAAATTCGTAAACCAATTGTTAAACATGGATTAAAAGAGTCACCACTAATTTTTTTTGTTTAGGTGTGATTGGTCATCTAACAGAATCTGTCTCATCCAAAGAGGAGTCTCAAGATTGACTTAGGTATCTTTAAATAATAGCTTCTAGTCCAAGAAATTAGATTTTAGGTTCAAGAGTGCAGTTACGTGTGAAAACAATTACAGCACCCTTATAGTGCCCATCCAAATGATGGTACCAGTTTGATTTCAAATTATCCAAGCTTTAAAATATTCTTATAATTTTACCAAATGATTTAATTATTGAAAACTAATCCTAAATTTGCTCCAATAGTTTGGTAGCAATTTAAGATATTTTACTCACCTCAAGAGTATTCATAAAGATTAATGTCTCACTATAAAGAGGCTTTTTCATCGAATTCATTAATATATTATTATTCAAGAAAATAATTAATAAAATTTTTCAATAGTTTGGTAAGATTTACTTTGATGTAGATCTCAAAATAGTTTAGTGAGATTTCCTTATAAATTTATTTTTAGAAAATGTATTAAATCTTTCAATAGTTTGGTATGACTCAATTTAAGATGCAAATCATCCAATAATTTAGTAGGATCAAAACAAAATATTTTATTAATAATAATTTTTTATAAAATTATAAGATTCTCCAATAGTTTGGTAGAATTCATAAAAAATTTAAATTCATAAAAAATCTTCCAATAGTTTGATAGGATTCATGAATTTATTTTGAAAACATTTTTTTGTTATTTTTTTAAATAAATAAATAAAATGAAATTCACAAAGGCATTTTAAAAAATAAATAATAAAAATTTCAATTTAAAGTAATGAGTAAAATAATAATTAAAGATAATAATAATAATAATAATAAGTAAAAATAAAAAATCTAAAAATAAAAGGAAAATAAAATAGAAAAAATAAAATAAAATAAAATCAAAACAAAAAATAAGATAAAAAAAGAAAAACCTGTGATCGGATTAGGCTTGAAGTGCAGATCTTCACATGGATCACTGGATTCATGCAAAAACTTTAAACTTTAACTAGAAAATTTATCCTAAACCTAGAAAAACCCAGAAAAGTTTTCTTATTCTTGAAAACCAAACAAAAATCCTAGAATCATAAGCCAACAAAAAACCTTACCAAAAATCTTATAAACTTAACAGAATATGAAATCAAATTCAAAACGAAATAAAATGATAGAACCCAAAAAAAAAAATCTTAGAATTTGCTTGAATGATTTCTCCCTAAAATTTAAAAAAAAAAATAAGATCCCTAGAATTTTTCTTTTTCCTTCCCCTCCCTCTTTTTTTTTGTGTGGTTATTAGTGTTTATATAGGGTTTTCTACTAGGACTTTTAAGGATTTGCATTAAATGAAAGGAATTACAGATCTAATTATGTTTTGAATTGATTTTTTCATAATTCTCTTTAAAATTTGTTTAATTAATTTATGGAATTGTCTCAATTTTCCTTGATTTTCATAATCCCTTAAAATTTCTCAAATTAAATTTGACTTTGATTCCTTGATTTGATTTCTTTTCAACCTTCCTTTAATATTTAAAGAGATCATGTTTTAGTTTAACTACCGAGATCATCTTTGATTAGTGCTCAAATTACTTCACAAATTTTATTGACATGATTTATGATAAAAATTTAAAATCAGATAAATAAAAGACTATAAGATAGACAAGATATAAAAAAGAAATGTAGGAAATTAGACAATTAAGCTTGGTTTGAGCCCTAGAATAAATATGTGAAACAGAAAATTATGCAAAGATATAGATATCCATTAATTCGGGCCCAAATTATTCAACGTTTTTTTTAAAAGCTTTTCAAAAATGAAGGCACATAACTTTTTTTTTTAAAAAAAGGATGACACTCGAAGGGTTTGATAATTATGCATGGAGGTCTTATAGATCGCATCCAAAGAGCTTGAAAATTAAGCTGGAGGTCTTACAAATCATTCATTGATAAATTCTCCTTTAAACAAAGGTTACATGACTTTTAAAAAAAGGTACCTGGAATTTTTAAAAAATCATACCCGAAGGTCTTAAAGATTACGCTCAAAGGTCTTACAAATCTCAACTCTGATATAGATTCCGCTAGAAATATTTACAAATCTTACCTGGAGGACCTAGAAATTACGCTTGAAGGTCTTACAAATCTCGATCTTAAAATAGATTTAGCTCGAAAGACTTACAAATCTTGCCTAATGGACTTCAAAATTATGCCTAGAGGTCTTTCAAATCTTGACTCTAAAATAGATTTAGCTCAGAAGACTTACGAATCTTGCCTGAATGACTTAGAGATTAAGCTCGAAGGTCTTACAAATTTTAACTTTAAAATAGATTCAACTCGAAAAACTTATGAATCTTACCTGGAGAACTTGGAGATTATGCCTGAAAGTTTTACAAATCTCTAAAATAGATTCAACTCAAAAGACGTATGAATCTTGCTCGGAGATCTTAAAATTAAACTTTGAAAAAGCTTCTTTAAAATAAATGTTCAAATATTTTAAAAAGAAAAAAAGATATTTGAAGGTTTTAAAAATCATGCTTGAAGCTCTTATAGTTCTTGCTTGAAGGACTTTAACAACAGTTTAATAGTTTTGAAGATGTACCTAGAAGTTTTTTTAAAAAAATAACTCGAAGGTTTTTTTAAGACCGATACTCAAAAATTTTAATAAATATACCTTAAGATAAAATCTTGTTTGATCAGAGTTTTTTTTTTTTATTAAAAATTTAAGTCGACAGCTCTTTCCCCTAAAAAATATGAATGCAACATATGAAATAGATGTGATGCATACAATGCAAAAAAAACATGAAGTGCAATAAATGCAATACGTGAATTCTATACCAAATGTCCTTGATTATGGTAATAGGATTCTCAAAACTTTTTCTTTTTTCCATCATTCCATGACATAGCCTCTAAATTAGTTAACAAGTTCTATCATGCCCTAAAGTAGACATTTTCAACATTTTCATTCTTGAAAACTATTTTTCTCTTCTAGTTAGTTGTTTTAAAATTGATCCCTTACATTTGGCATTTTTTTGCCCTAGAAAGGTCTCTTATAGCATTCACCTATCTCCTACCATGAGCATTAAGATCCACCATATTTTGAACATTTCTTAAAACTTTCCAAGAATAGCAATGGAAATTGCCCCACACAACTCTCTTCCACACATGATTAGTTCTCTTAAAAACTTATGATTTCTACTTAAAATAAGGATGATGAATCATAATTTTGGTCTTCTAAAAGAATGCAATGGTTTGGCACATTAAGAAAAATCTTAATTACCAAAGGAATTTGGCCATTAAATGAGATCAGGAACATCTTTTCATTTGGGCTCACAATTGAAAATAGTCTTTTGAAGTGCAATCTATTTATCACTCATTTCAATTCTTGATATATGGTATTTTAATAAATGTCAAAACCAACTGTGTTAGGCTCAAAATTTCATATTTGAAAAAGAAACAAGGCATAAATTTTAGAGAGAATCTTCATAGTGAGATTGATATCTTTGGGCCTTTAAAGAAAAGTCTCATTGGTGTTACATGAAAAGTCATGAGTTGCTTTCAAAGTTTCAATCTTACTCTAGACTGCCCTTTCGGGTCTTTACCCTAAAGCTTCATTCTTTTCTTTTTTTTTTTTTAAATAATTTTTTATATCCCATCATGCATTTGAGCATTTAAAATTCATTAAAAATCAAAAAGTGATGGTGATTGTCTAAATAAAAGCTCTTCAATTCAAATATCCATACTTGATCAAAATGAACTTTTTAAATGACGTAATGTGGGCTGGGGTTTAGGGTTTTGAAAGAAAGGATAAATAGGCCCAAAAATATATTTATAAGTGATCAAACCAAGGATCATTTATTTTCTAAAGACATCTCAATGCATGCCTTTTCATTTTTTTTCTTTTTTTTCCCTTCTTTTTTTTTACATGATTTCAAAATTTTTGAAACTCATCTTATTTCAAGCTTGCCCCTTAACATAAGGCAATATTTTCTAACCCTTAGCATAAGATCACTTACCATCTTGATGAGATCCCTTTCTTTTTAAACTTGCCCCAAAATTTGAAGGGTGATCCTTGGTTAGCATTCATTCAAAAAGAATAATCAATAGGCTCAAAAAGGATAGCAAATAGATATTTTCTTCTTTTGTGAAAGAAATTTGAAAGATGACCATTTTTAATTTCAAGTATTGATACTTATTGAAAAACAGTTCTGAAGAGACAACTTATTTTCTAATTGACTTTGGGTTCATTTGATTGCCCCACATGCATGATTTTACAATCAACTCTATTTTTGCTTTTTTTTTTCAACTCATTTTCATAATGCATTTTGATAACAAACCCATCTGAATGTTTATCAATTAGAATGGTCAAAATGGTTATTTAAGACATCAAGTAAATTTGGCTTTTTGCCTAAAGTGAGTACAGAGGATCTTGAGAAAGAATTCAGAAAAAAAAGATGAATGTAGCATAAGCCAAAAGATTGAACAAATTGAGAAAATTTGGCTTAAGGAATTCAGGTGGTGATGAAATAACCTTGACATTTATTAAATCACCAAAAATAAAGAAAAGCTTACGAGAGTGCCTTAAAGGATTTTACAAATTAATTGACTATCTCATTATTCATAGCCTAAATAAAGATCAATAAATTTTAAGGTTCATCATGGTCAAATAGGGTGAAGTTTTGAAACTTTCATCCTTAGAAATTCTCAAGTTTTTTAATCTTCTAATTAAAAGGAATGAAATATTCAGGGAATGGCTCAAGATGCCTATTCCTAATAACAATAACAAAATTTTTTGAGATACATTTGTAAGAACCCAAACAATCAAAACGCATCAGAAACTAATGACTTCATGTCCAAGAAATCAATATAGAAAAAATAATCAACTTATGATAAAACAACTTTTCATTGCTTAAAAAGCTTTAAGGTTAAGAAGTCACTATTGATAAAGCTTTCAATCTTTTTTTCAACTATTTGCATTTCTCAGTCAAGTGCCTAATTACCCTCATGTGATAATCACATTTACCATTTGCATCATAACTCTTGGCTGATGGATTCAAAGTTGCTTTAAAAGGTATTTAAGTGAGGTATTGGTATTTTACCAACAAAAGCAAAAGATCAAAATTTGGAATTGGGATTTCTCTAGACTATTTCTTAATCTTCTTTGGCCATTCAATGATCGAGTAACAGATTGGGCATAATACTTATGTGAGGAGCTGATTGTTAGGTTAGTTGGTGAAAATAAGGATTCTGAGAAAGATTATTTATAGTAAGGTGGTAAGGTTGGTACATCATGTGTGGGGTAAAGCTTCAAATTTGTTTCTATTCATACATCACAATTTGAACATCTTTTCTTTCCATTCTTGGTACATGCATATCCTTTATGCCAGGTACATTATCCTCTTTAAGCTTTCCACTTTTTATGGCATCATCTACTATCTCCCCTGATATGACTATGTCAATAAAATTCTTTATTGCATTTTCAATCATATTTCATAGTATAGTGCTTTAAGAGTGTTGACAAATAAGATTGTAGTTTTTTTTCTGTTAAAGGAGGTTAAACTTAGGTAACAGCATCCTTCCACCTTTAAGCATATTCTCTAAAACTCTTAACATCTTTTTTCACCATACTTTGTAGAGACAATCAATATGGGGCTAACTCTACAATATGCTTATAGTGAGTTATGAATGCTCTAGCCAATTCCTTCTACAAAATGATTTACGTTCTATCTAACTGAGCATATCACCTAGTAGTAGATCTTGTAAGACTATCATAGAAGACATGAATCAAGAGTTTGTTATTATAGGCATGGGCAGCCACTTTCTATAGTACATAATGTCATGGGTCATCTGGCATTTAATCCCATCATATTTTTTAAATTTTGAGATCTTAAACTTTGGTGGAACAATCACATCTGGCACCAAGCAAAGCTCAAATGCATCTATTAATCCATAGAAATCTATTTCTTTGATAGCTCAAAGCCTCTCTTCCATAAGATCTATTTTCTTTTAAGCAATTGAATATTTTGTTGCTTTAAATGAACTTTCCTTCAGTTTTATTAGCTTTTCAAAATCATCAAGGACTAGAATTGGTGAAGCTATTGAAAGTATTCCAAAATAAAAGTATGCCCCAAAAGGTGGTGCTTGTTGTGATTGTGCCCCTTAGGATACTTATATGTAGGCTTCTTCCACCTTTTTCTCTCTATTCAAAATTTTTAGCATTTCCATATTTTAGGCGAAATCTACTCTCATTTTCTCAATTCGGCTATGTTGTTTTGGCTCCATAAATGGCAAGGAGATTACTTTAACGATCACGCTTTTGAACCTTATTGCCATAATTAAGAATTAGGACAATGTCTATTACAAATTTATGCAAGAAAAGAAAAAAATGTATATATGAATGAATGGATGCATGCATTAAATTCTATCACATAATAAGAAAGAAAAGAAAAAGAAAATCTCTAATTAAAAATTAAAAATTATTTTGACAAAAACATCCAAAAACATTCTTAGGAAAAATCCTAAAATTTATTGCTTGTTCTTTTTCTCTAGCTTTAAGATCTTGGTATTGCTATGGGCAAGTTCTTCAGCCACTATGACTAGGCAATACCCTCTTAACAATCTTGGGCTTTCCTTTATCCCCAAAACTCAATGCACCATCTTTGTTTAAACCTTGCACCTTATGTTTGAAAAGAATGCAAATTTCTATTAAATGGCCCATATTCCCAAAGTGATAATCACATCAAGCTTCAACATCAAACCATTTAGGATAAGGTGGTTTTAGTAGCTCTAGACAAACTAGTATGATTAGATAATTTTTGAATAGTAGCAAGAATAATTTAGTATAAGTCATAAGGATTAGATCAATGATGGCTCTTTTTTTTTTTTACTTAATGATTTTTTGAGTTGAGTAGTTTTTTGACTCACAGGTCCAGATCTTGGAGTAGAATTGGGTGTATATGCCCAAAGGTTCATTAGGAAGCTTGGCTGCTGGATGGGTTGATAAGCACCAAGGTTTTGAAAAGCATAATTCATAACCCAGAAAGTATATGGGTATGGGCCAATTTGTAGAGGTTGAATAGGAACAAGTCTTGTTTGGGATGCCAAAAGAGGTTGTTTAATAATTGGTGGGGATTTGGGTATGAGCCAATCACAAAACCAATGCAAGGTTAGAAAACTTTATCTTTTTTGCTTTTGTTCTGACTTGATCTTTTTCTTAAGCCATTGGATGCATTGACATGATTTAGAATGGCATCAACATTATAAGAGGCTTTTTGATCCTAACAAGATGGTTGCTTAATGGACATATGAATTGGAGTTAATGAGAAATCTTGAGAATGAGCTGCTTCAAGATTTTCCACCCTTTCCACTAGCTTGGTAAGTTACATTTTTATTTCTCATAGATCATGCCCAAATTCCTCTTGGTTAAGTTCTAAAGCTTGGATCTATGCTTCTAATTGATCTCCCATCTCTTCTAAATTGCTACCCTAGATGAGCAAAAGATTTCCATTATGCAATGACATGATGAATGACTGATGATGATAATTTATGAATGAATGACGTGCACAGAATGAATGAAAATAGACAGACAAACAAACAAACAAATAAATAAATAAATGCAAATCTTAAGGAAGGAATAAACAAGAACAAAGTTAGCATCCAATATAAAGAAAGAAAGAAAAAAAATAGGTTAATGCATAACTTAAAAGGTATGTGACCTAATTTGGATTATTTCTACAAAAATGAAGGACATGCTCACTATATGTGGTTTGGGGTTGACTCTACAACTTCACAAATTGGTCTTCACATCATTGTCTATCACAGACTAGTGAGGCACCCCAATCTTCACCTATTATAGGTTACAAACAGAAAGGGTTCAATTTAAGTAGGAGTTTTTTGTTAGCCAATGTAGAGATATGAAATCTCACCAAAGCGTAGATACTTTACTCCCTCTTAAGGGATAGAACTTGGGTGTAGAGCTCATACATGTGCAAATGAATAATAGATATATATATAGAGAGAGAATGAATAAATAAATAAATAAATAAAATACAAGCAAGAGAAAAATTCTTAAATTTATTAGGTTAGGCTTGGATAACAAGAAATCATTTATTGGCCTGACTCTCAATTTCTCCAACAGAGTCACCAAACTATCATAACGTATAGATTCGTAGACCTATCACTAAATATGGATTAAAGGAATCGCCATCAAGCTTTTTTTTTTAGGTGTGATTGACTACCTAACAGAATCTATCTCATTTAAAGAAGAGTCCTAAGATTGACTTAGGTATCTTTAAATAGTAGATTCTAGTCCACGAAATCAAATTTTAAGCTCAGAAGTCCAGTTATATGTAAAAAAGGTTATAGCACCCTCACAGCACCCATCTAAATGATGTTACTGGTTTGATTTCAAATTATCCAAGCTTTAAAATATTCTTATAATTTTACCAAATCATTTAATTATTAGAAACTAATCCTAAATTTGCTCCAATAGTTTAGTAACAATTTAAGATAATTTCCTTACCTCAAGAGTATTTATGGAGACTAGTGTCCCACTTTGAAGAGGCTCCATCGTTGGGTTCATTAATGTATTTTTATTCAAGAAAATAATTAGTAAAATCTTCCAATAGTTTGGTAAGACTTACTTTGATGTAGATCTCTTAATAGTTTGATGAGATTTTTTTGAAAATTTACTTTTAGAAAATTGTATTAAATCTTCCAATAGTTTGGTAAGACTTAATTTAAAATGTGAATCCTCCAATAGTTTAGTAGAATCAAAACAAAATATTTTATTAGCAATAATTTTTTATAAAAATTGATTTATGAGATTCTCTAATAGTTTGGTAGGATTCATGAATTTATTTTTAAAATATTTTTTGTTTATTATTTTTAAATAAATAAAATGAAATTCATAAAGGCATTTTAAAGAAATAAATAATAAAAATTCAATTTAAAGGAATGAGTAAAATAATAATTAAAGATGAAAATAATAACAATAAGTAAAAATAAAAAATCTAAAAAAATGAAAATTAAATAGAAAAAGTTAAATTAAATTAAATTAAAACAAAAAAGATGAAAAAAAAAGAAAACCTGTGATCAGGTTAGGCTTGAAGCATAGATCTTCAGGTGGGTCGCCAAGTTCACGCAAAAACTTTAAATTTCAATCGAAAAGTTCATCCTAAACCCCAAAAAACCTAGAAAAGTTTTTAAATTCTTGAATACATAATAGAAATCCCAAAATTAAAATCCAACAGAAAACCCTAGCAAAAATCTCAAAAATTCAACAGAATATAAAATCAAACTCATAAATTAAAACCCAAATTTTGGAAAATCAAACTTAAAATGAAATAAAATCATAGAACCTAAAGAAAAAAATCCCAAAATTTGCTTGAATGATTTGCCCCTAAAATTAAAAAAATAGAAAACTAAGATCCTTAGAATTTTTCTTTTTTCTTCCCCTCCCCTCTTTTTTTTTTTTTTTTGTGCGTGTGGTTGATTGGTGTTTATATAGGACCTTCTTTTAGGAATTTTAAGGATTTGCATTGAATGAAAAAGATTACAAATCTGATTATACTCTGAATTGATTTTTCTTGATAATCTTTAAAATTTGTTTAATTTATTTTTGAAATTATCTCAATTTTCCTTGATTTTTAGAATCCCTCAAAATTTCCTAAATTAAATTTGACTTTGATTCCCTGATTTGTTTTCTTTCAGTTGTAGATACCAAATTTTGTTTGGAACATTTTTAACATGATTGACTTAGGGTCATTTGCAAATATGGACTGTAAACCATTTAGGAGGACAATTTACAACTCATAAAGAACCAACAAATTAGCCCATTTGGAGGCCCAAAATTAACTCGGGTCAAATTAGATCAAATTTAATCAATAAAGTTAAAATTAGTTAAACAAAGTCAAAATTGCACAAAACTTAGTCAAAATTAATAGAACCCGGATTAATTCTCAAAATTCAAAACCTAATTAGAATCAATGTGGTTCATAAGTTAAAATTGGTGATTTTTAAAGCACTAAAACTTTTATTGCACCTATGGAATTACAAAAGTAGTAAAATGCCCTTAGGGGTATTTTCGTAATTTGATCTTACTGAGCTCGGATTTTTTTAAAAAATTTAGATCTTAATTTGATAATATTTTATGATTTTTTGTATATTTGAAATCCTAGTAGTACCTCAAAAAGTGTGAAATTATCAAAATACCCCATTAGGGTTATTTTCGTAATTTGGCCTTATCGAGCTTGGATTTTCATGAAATTTTTTAGATCTCAATTCTATAATATATCATGATTTTTGGTGCTTAAAAATCTAAAAAATGAGCATGAAAACATTGATTTCTAAGAAAATGGCCTAAATGTCAAAAACTTTATACTAGGGGTAAAATGGTCTTTTCATGTGATTTAGAGGCTATAAAAATACAACTTTTGCAGTGAATAATGTGGACCATTAGATCTCCTATTGAATCTTTACCCAATGGCCAAAGATTGTTCCTTGAAAAAAAAAAAAAGAAGAAACTTTGGCCCTTGGATGAGATTTGATCCAAGGGCCTACACTCACCAAAAAGAGGATTTTTTTTTTTTTAAGGGTCTTCCTCTTTACAAGGGAGGGCTGCCAAAGAAAGGTTTAAGGGGGCGGGGAAGGCCGAAGAAAAAAGGAAGAAGAGGAGAGGCTGAAAAAAGAAATAGAGAAAGCTTGTAGAAACAAAAAAAGAAACAGAAAAAAATGGAACAAGGGAAGAGCTAGGCAAGAAGCAAAAAAAAGGAAAAAAAAAACTAGGTTGCCAAAGTAGCTAGACTTGTAGAAGAAAATAAAAACTGGTAGCAAGCATTTGCAGAAAAGAAAACCAAAAAGGAGAGAAGAGAAGCGAAAAGGTGTGGGGGACGAAAGAGAAGAGAAGAGGTTCGGGCAACCAAAATAGAATAGAAAAAGGGATAAAAGAGACGTGAACAGGAAAGAAAATTTTGAAAAAAAAAGACCAATAGCGGAAAAAGAAAGAATAGAACCATGAAGTTGAAAAGAAAGGAAACAGAAACAAAAACAAGCAACCAGAGGAAAAAGGGGTTGGAACATAAACAAAGGAAAGCAGTAGCGCCAAACAGGAATAAAGATGAGCATAAAAAGGAAAAAATCAGAAAATGAACAAAAAAAAATTGAAGCAGCAAGACCTGAAAAAAGAAGCAGAAAGTTAGACACAATGAAAATGGAGGCAATGGCGTGAACCAGAAAAATGGAAAAAGAAGCAAGCATTTTAGCAAAAGAAAGTGAAACAGAGAAAGGTTCCATTTGCTGTTGTTATAAATGCCTGAAGCCTTTGACTGTGGTCTTTTTTTTCTCTAGTATGCTTTTTTATTTTCTTTATTCACGCTTATGTCGTTCATGTAAACGGTTTGGATATATTTTTTGTTTGTTGTTCTGGTTTAAAACTTTCAGGTAGTGAACAGGTAACTTGACTATATTGTTTGGCGACAATCAAGATGAAAATGGTTAATATATATGTAGAGTCTAAAGCCAAATAGTGGCGGGTTCTCTGTTTGATTGCATCTATCTTCTTGTGATGTATCTTCTCTTCCAATATCAAATAATGCAGAAGAGGAAGTAGGGCTTGCGTCCCTTTTTGGGGCTGCCAATCCCGATCAGTAGTTATCGTGGGTTAAGCTTTTAGAATGAAGAAGAAACATGATAAAAAAAAAACAGTAGATGTAGGGAAGAGCTTAGTTTCAAAGAAGGTAGAATTTTCTTTCTTTTTAATTAATAAACTAAGGCCATGAATTCATTTGCTTTTAATAAAATTTATTTTTATGCTAATATCATGACATTTACACCATATACATTTTTTTTATGTTGTTTGAGTTCAATTTAAATTTCGTGCATGTTTAATTCTCTTATTAGTTTAATTTTCATGTTTATTTTAGTTTTATGTATTTTAATTTCCATATTGTAAATTACTTTAGATGAATTTATTTTGAATACATTTTTAGTCTATTAATTCCATTATACCCCTAAAAAATATAATAATAAAAGTAAATAATAAATATAATAACAATAACAAAGGTAATATGAGAAATATTAGATTTTGAAATCCTTGCTTAGATATTGGAGGGATTAAAAATCATGTTTAAAAAATTAAGAATTTTGCTTAGATATTGAGAAATTATTAAATATAAAGAATAAAATATTATTAAATTAAATAAATTTTTAATGAAAAAGAAAAACTAAATAAAATATAAAAATACATTTTTAGAAAAACTTATATAAAATAAGTTTATATGAAAAATTTATAAGAATTAATTTTTGAGAATTTTAGAATACGAGCTTGCTACGAAAGTTTGCTTAAATGTTTGAGATTTTAAGAGAAGTTTGTAAATTCTTAAATTAAAACCTGAAGCATTAAATTTTAAACCTAAACCCTAAAGTTAAAACCTTAAATTGAAACCTCAAACTCATTTTAGATTTCTAAGGGTTTGTATGAAAACCTTTCATGAAGTACTCTATTTTCGAATGCTACCTAGATGTTGTGGTATTTAGAAAATTTTATTCATTAAGAATTTTCAAACATTTTCGTAACTCAAAATAAATTCATTTTGACCACGATTATAAAAATACAAAATAATAAAAATAATAAGACAAGTTTTAAATATAAAAATTCGCACTCAAACTCTGCTTAGATGTTAGAAAGTTCAGGTGATCTCTTTATATTTAAAAACCTGATTCTTAAATTCGTATTTGATCATCATTTGCATATGTTTTGTTTTTAAATTAATGTCTTCATTTATGATGCATATATATATATATGTTTACTCTAATTATGGATGTTAAATATTAGTTATATTATTTTTTTGTTTATTACTACATAAAAAGTTTTCTTAAAATTTTTTAGTTTTGAACAAATAAAACTAAAATAACATTTTGTTAAATATAATTGTTAATACTCTGCTTAGATGTTAAAGAGTCATCAATGATTATCATTTACAAATAGTGTTATTTTATTATATTATAAGAAATGTTATGATAAATCTTAAATGGAATGACTATCTTCAAATTTTACATTTATGTAGGAGACTTCGAAGATATTTTTTTAATTTGAATATTTTCATAATATTCTTAATAAAAGATTTTTTTAACTAATTTTATTTCTTACAAACAAAAAATTATAATTAAATTTTATATAAAAAAATCATTTTATCCAAAATTACAAATAGCACATAATTAATTGGTAGCAATTTTGTGGGCGTCGTGGGGTGCTAATCGTTCTCTCATACGTAATCGACTCTCAAATCTAATCTTTTTTCGTAGATTAAAATTATCTTTTTAATAAAGTTTTAAACTTATTTTATTGTTTTATTAAAAAATAAGATTTTTGATGGTCAATCACATCCTAAAAAAAATTTGTAGTGACTCACCGTATTTTTCACGACTTTTAAATTTTTACGTCTAGTGATCGAATCTATAGACCAATACGTTATGACATCAACTTTCATTTAATATTTGAAGAGATTATGTTTTAGTCTTAACTGCTGAAATTATCTTTGATTAGTACTCAAATTACTTCATAAATTTTATTGACATGATTTATGATAAAAATTTAAAACCAAATAAATAAAAGACTAAAAGATAGTTAAATAAGATAGACAAAATATAAAAATATATATAGGAAATTAAACAATTGAACTTGGTTCGAACCTTGGACTAAAAGTAGTGTCAACAATGAGTAGAAATATAATGTTACTTTTTAAATTTATTAAAATTATTTTAATCTTAATAAATTTAAGTATATGGATAAAATTAAAATTAAAATATTGTTAGGGTAAAAATCTCACTGCACCCCTTTCCACCAACAAAAAATTTCCTTCGCACCGATGCCAATTAAGCATAACCCCATCGTGATGTTACTATCCAAATGATCAATCTCCACACAATTGCATAAAAGATACTGAATTACACCGTGTCATTGCTGCAGTGAGATCTAAATCCAGCCTTAACCAATTTAACAACGTCAGCATCCACATGTATTGAAGTCTAAAGATACCAACTAGCCATAGACGGCGTTTATAGCTGTTACGATCGTATTATAATTAAATTTGACATTCTTTTTCGTTCAAGGACATGGAAGTTTATTTTGATATAATAAAAGAATATAAGCTTATTTGAAAAAATTTAAAAAAAAAATTCAAGAGCTTATTAATATCTTAGCCAATAGAGACAACCCCTTACATTTGGTGGAAAATACATTTATGTTCCATTAGTTTTAAAAATGATAGATTCAAAAAAAAAAAAACTTAAATTATTTTTTTCTCAAAATAAGATTTTTAATAAAAATTAACTTTTCATAAAAAAATTTTTATTTTTTTTCTTGCTTTTTCATTTTTCTTTCTTTCTATAATTTAAATTTAAAAAAATTTATATGTTTGAAAGCTAAACTTATTTTTTTAAAAAAATGGATTTTTCAAAATAATTATTTGTTTTTTTTCAAAAAATTTATAATGATTTTTTCAAAAAAAAAATATAAAATATAATTCTATAATTTTCTTTCTTTTCTTTACTCTCCCCTTATTTTCTTCTTTTTTGGCAAGAAGAAAAAATAAAAATAGAATAAAATAGAAAATAGAGAAGAAAAAAAGAAAAAAATGAAAAGTAAGAAGAAAAACTTATAGTTAAATTCATAAATTCAAAATTTATTAACTAAAAGAAACATATAATTTAAGATAATTTTTATTGCTAAGAATATAAATTTATTTTTAAAAAAAAGTTAATATTAAAAAATCAATTATTTTTAATAAGTAAATTATTTTTCAAAAAAGTAATTTTTATCAAAACTATATTTTTTATTTATTAAAAAAAAGAGAGAAAGAAAGGAAAAAAGAACGAAAAAAAGGGAAAAAGGAAAAAAATAGTTTGAATTAACCAATTAAACAATGAAACTTGTCATCTAATCAAATGTTTAATTTAATTTTTTAATTGTAAGTTTTAGGTGTAAAACAAATAATGTAGAAGCATCTATTATCTAATTTATGACACTTGAAATAATTTTTCTTTATGGGAGGATTGAGTCATCTTATACTAAGAGAATGAAAAAAAATCTTTACAATCCAATCATGTGTTTATGTGAACATAAAATAGGTTGATCATCCTATCCATCCTAGTACAATATAAAATGTCCCTATGGTTTGTGCAATGCTATGCTTTGGTCCTTATACTAAATTTGGAACAAATTAAAATTTAGACTTAGAATTATAATTGTTATCCAATTAGTTGGAGTATTTTTCTATCTTTAAGAATACATACACTAAATCAATTAAGCTAAATTATTAATGGAAAAAAATAACTAATAAGATATACTTTGGTATGTATGAATATATTTACATGCAAAATTAATTTGTTTTGATATTATTGATTTCACCACTAATTTGAAGGAGATTTGCACAAACAACCATAATCTAATTGATAATAGACTGTATTGGCCAAAAACAATTAAAATTTGACTTTAAAATAAATATTCTCTATCTCATTTTCTTTGTTTATCTTTCTTTTTTGGGATGTCCCAAAATTATATCTTATTTCCTTTTTTGAACATTTAAAACTCATACTTTTTACATTTTAAAATTATTTTTTATGATTTTTTTTTACTTTTTGACATTAAAAACCATGGAACTTTAATTTTATAAAAAATTTTAAATTTTAATATTAAATATATTAAAGTGTAAATTTTTTCTTAAACTCTGTGAAAATCAATATATGACAAATATTTTGGAATGGAGGTATTTGTAATGCTAGATGCATTAAACCATATACGATAATTAGTAGTATACCAATAATGAAACATTTTCAAAACAATTATTGGAGAACTTTGTTTATGGTGTATAATCTTGTTATAACAACATAAGTTTGATAATCTATGTTAAACCTTTTATTGATAGTCCTTTTAAGTTATACTCTTGCTGCCCATAAATAATGTATGTGTTGACTTTTTTGTAGTCAAATCTTTTTTATTTTGCCTAATGATATTTTAAATGTTTTATTAAATTACATTTTAACAAAACTATATTTAAAAACCTTTCAATTCAAGATTTTTGAAAAAGTATTGTTCATTTTTTAATTAGTAATATATTTAAAATAAAATAAAGTCAAAGTTGAAAAGTTTGATCATCAAAAGTTAAATTAAGACTATTTATGGGACAAAGGAAGTATATTTTATAAGTTGAAAATACACATATATCACATTTGATTTCTCATTTTCACCATCTGATAATTTTTTTATATCATATGTAGTAATGTACATCTCATAGTTCCATTTTTACAACGTGATAGATTAAAATGAAAAAAATTATATTTTTATTTACTAATAATTTTTTGAACCCTTATTTACTAATAGTTTAAATATTTTATAAATAAATTTAAATATATAACTTCACTTATTTAATTGTTAACATAAAGTACCAAGAGAGTGAAAAAGCTTTCATCATATGATAAGAGCAACATAAAACAGATTTCACATATCAACGGACTAACGTCATTTATAGTAATTATGTACTAGCACAACACAATACATTAGTACTTATGTGTCATGCTAACTCGTGTGCCATCTGTTAGAATTAGCTCTTAATGGGTCATGCCGTGCTAGCCGAATGGTCCAAAACCAATGGCCTAACATAACATAAGTATATGAGTCATGCTTGGGACTGTACATGATTATAGCAATGGGTTATGCCAAGGACTGAATCGGTAGTGTTATGAACTGCCTAATCCATTTGACATTTCTATCTAAATTCATCCACAAATTCAAAAAAAATATTTTAAGAAAAATATGACGTATTAATGACATAAAATTAAGTGTTTATAACTAGCAACATAAAGGTAACAAACTAATAAAAAGCAAGTGGACATATAGGGGCGATAACAGTTTATTTCGGTTTGGTTATTTTAGTTAATATATATTTAAATTCAAATCAAACTTTCTTTAAAATTGTTTAGGTTCGAATTGTATTATATAGGTTTAGCTCATCAGATTTGACAAATTATTTTTTTAATTTTTTGATATTATTTTAATATAATTTTTAATATATTAAATAGATTTAGATATAAAGTTATATTTTTATTTTATAAAATTTTAAAAAATATATAAACTAATGAAAACATATAATTCGATTTGGTTTGAATATTTTCAATTTTTCATTTCCCGATCCAAAATTAGATTCGAATCTAATAAAAACATTTAATATCCAAACTTAAAATGAGCCAAATAAGAAAAAATTGAACCGAACATTATGATTTTGAATTGATTTTCTACTTTTTCAATTTTTTCACCTTTATTCATATAGACTAAAAACCTTTATTTTTTCTTTTTAAGGAAATCATTTTTGTTTTTGGTCAATGAGATTGAAAACTACCTGAATTGCATGAAAGCTTGAAATCCTTTAGGGATCAGTCTGATTGGGCTTTTTCTTTTGTCAAGAAAAAGCTTGCATAATATTAAAGCATAGAATGATACATCATAAACCCATTAGTCCATTCTAATAAAAGAGGGACACATAAGTGTGTGTTGCAAAAAAAAGTTTCAAAATATGTGAAACTAGCATCATTGCTAAGATTGGCTTTTTCCTTCTCTTTTTTTCCTAGCAAGGCATTAGCATAATAGTTCCCTTCACAAAAAATATGTGTCATCATTGTCTACTAAAAATTCCTTAACATCATCTTGCAATCACAAACTAGAGTATTAAGAAAAGATTTATATGATCTAGATTATTAATTAGGCTGATCAATGCCACAACATCAAGTTTAATTTCAAGCTTTCTAGCCCTAGCCTTGAATGCAAGTTTGAGACCATCCCAAACTACCCATAATTCAGCCTCAACACATGTGGCTCGAGATGATCCTACGACCTAATATCCCTCATGATCACGTAAGACTACCCCTATTCTTACCCTCTCTAGATTCCCAATTGAAAACCCATTAGTGTTAAGTTCTTACCCTCCATAAAATGATAGTTTGCATTCAACCCCAATGAACGTAGGCATAGGGATTCTTTTAGTTTGCCCAATTATAGCATTACACTCAACTACATGTTCAAGAGCTCAATTGACTATCTTATCTTTGTCTAACTTGCCATCAAAAACCATTTTGTTTCTAGCATTCCATATTTGCTAGAACAAAAAAAAATGAACATGACTTTCCATGGAACCTTATAGGTGTGAACGCAAGTTTTCAATGTAGTAGTAGATTTAATCTAATTCCCCTAAGAAAAGTTGCAATCCTAGTGTGTATAGGTAGGGGGTAGACTTGTGTCTACCATAATTTAACCATAACAAATGTAGACACCTAATTTGGTCCAGGCCCGGATCAATTGGGCTTGGTCCAAATGGGTAAGCCCATTTTTTTTTTTTTGTATTTTACATTTTTATTTTATTTATATATATTTATTATTATTATTATATATATTTCTTATGTATTTACTATTATTATTTTTATTTATTATTACTATTTATTAATATATATATCCTTATTATTTTTTTTTCTGTTAATATTTATATATATATTTATCTGATTATATATTATAATTAATTTATCTGTTAATTTTTTGGTTTATCTTATTATTTATTTATTAATATTTTTTTATTATTTGATTTTTTTATTATTTTTCTAATTTCTTTTTTTTTTTCGACTGAAGATTGGATTGGGATTCAATCAGAGTCCATATTGGATTCAATGATTGAATCCTGATCCAAAGAGGAGTTGAGATTGATCAGAAACTCTTCTGATCAATCCCTATAAAAGGACCCTCAGATCAAAGGAAAAAATATAGAGAAAAGAGTTACTGGCTAAGCGAAAAAGGCAGACAGAAGAGATTAGAAAGCTGAAAAAGGGTTTAGAGGCATTATAATAGCTTTAGGAATCGGTGGGAAATTTTTGGAGATTTTTCTGTGAATTTTTTTCTGGAAATTTTTGGAAAATTTCTAGATTTCGGTTGAATTTTTCGGTGACTATTTAGGCTAAGTTTGAAGTTTCCGACTAGCTGCCCAATTTCCCGTGAGAATTCCCAGAAACCGACCAACTTTTCGATGAACTTCCGATGAAAAATCTAGATTCCGACCAAATTTCCAGAATCCGGTGAATATTCAATTGGAGTTCTTCAGGAATTTTAGAGAGAAGGGAGAGAAAAAAAAGGAAGAGAGAGAGAGAGGGAAGGCTCGATATGTTGAAAAAATGAAGGAATCAGCCTTATATACCCTCCCAAAATGACGTCGTTTCTACGTTAAGTAACCTAGAGGATCCGCGCGTTTTGCCAAGATTCGACCTGACCCGTACGTCGACCTGCTTTCGACCCGCGTGTGACCTGCCTCTCCGAGCCGTTAATCGAGCCGAGATGACACCTCGAGCCGCATTCTCCGAGCCATTTTTTTTCTTTAAGCCGAGCCGAGCCGAGCTGTTCCAGGTTTTTTTTTTTTATTTATATATTTATTTATTATTATTATCACGTTAGATTTGTTTAATATTTTTATTTTTATCTTTATTTTTATTTTACTTTTCTTTATTTTTATTTTCACTCTCTTTTTTATTTTATTATTTTATTTTCTTTAAATAAAATTCAAAAAAAAATATTTTTGAGGAAAAGTTGAAAGTATCAATTTTCCTCGAAATTAAAAGTTTCTAAAAAATATTTTTGGGAAAAAGTTGAAAGTATCAATTTTCCTTAAGAATAAATTTTCAAAAAAGGTTTTTTTTGAGGAAAAATTGAAAGTATCAATTTTCCTTGAAATTAAAAGTTTCCAAAAAATATTTTTGGGGAAAAGTTGAAAGTATCAATTTTCCTTAAAAACAAATTTCAAAAAAGGGGTTTTTTTGAGGAAAAGTTGAAAGTATCAATTTTTCCCTGTACAAAAGCAATCATTTTTTTTTATTTCCTTTGAATTTTCTTTAATGTTAAATAATCTAAAGATGGAGCCTCTGCAAGTGAAACAGTAGTTTTCTTGCATACTCTTGAAGTGAGGGGATTTTCTCAATTTTCTGCTAAAAGTATTAGAGTCAATTGAGAATAATTTTTAATAGTTAATTACTTGGTAAAATTTTAAGGCTTATTGGATAACACTAAATTAAGCTGGTACCATCTTTTGATGGGCGTTGTAAGGGTGCTATAACCTTCCTCACATGTAACCGAACTCCCGAACCTTGTTCTGGTTAGTATACCTGAACCTATTCTTTTAAGGACCCTTAAACTTAGGTGTTCCCTGAAAGGACAGATTCCTTAGGTGGCCAATCACACCTAGATAAAAAAGATTGGTGGCGACTCCTTCAAATCAATATCTAGCGATAGATCCCTGGATCTATACGTTATGACAGCTTGGTGACTCCACTGGGGACACTGAGAGTCTGGCCAGCAAATAAATTTGTGTTTTCCAAAAGCCTAATAAAATTGAACCTTTTTGTATATATGTGTTATTATTCATTCATGTTTATTTATTTATTAATTATGTCATTCATATGCATGTGCATAACATGAGCTCTATACCCGAGCTTCATCCCTTTATGAGGGAGTAAAGTACCTATTGCTTTCGTGAGGTCTAATGCCTCTGTAGTGGCTAGCGAAATACTCCCACTCAAATTGAACATTTTTCGCTTGTAGCTTGTAATGGGTGAGGATAGGGTACCTTACTAGTCTGTGATGGACAAGGATGTAAGGAGCAATTTGGGAACCTTTAGACTTTGACCTTAAACCATATATAGTGAACCTTAGAAGTGCCTAACCTATAGATAGAGCCACTATTCTTCCCTTTTAGATTTGTTCAGAAGCATAGGGTTCATTCCTCTTTTTTTCTGTGTGATGTTTAAATTTACTTAGTTATTTTTTTTTCTGGGTGTACTAACCTTTTTTCCCATTCTTCTGCATTGGTTCATACTCATATCATATAGTTGCATAAAGAACATTTGCTTAAAAGACGATCTTCAACAAATTTTTTTCATGGACTCCAATGAACGACTAGTTTGCTCTTCATCCGTATTAGCGCCTTATGAGACACCCAACAAAGTAAGGGCCCAATCAGAAAAGATTCAACTGAAGATGGGGGATTGTTTACTGATCAGATATGATTCTACTCTATCTCAAAAAGCATCTATCCTCTTCAAACAGAACAATCTAGAGGATTTGGTTGATATCTAAAAGAAGATGAGTTTGTCAAGAAAAGAGCAGTTTTGCTATAGACATGGTCATATAGCACACCTTTTAGCAGTAGTTGTTAATGATCAACTAATCAGAGCTACAGCACAATTCTGGGATCCTGCATATAAGTATTTCATCTTTGATGAAGCTAATATGACTCCCACCATTGAAGAATATTCGATTTTGTTGGGTTTGCACCTCAAGGCTTCTAACAAGATATATGTCAAAAAACACAAGTCAGGATTTCGTAAAGGTCTGGCTCAACTTATGGGGATAGACAAGAAAATTGTGGATTCTTATACAAAGAAAAAACAAGAACAGGTTTGCCTACCTTAGAAGCTCTTTCATGAGTTTTTGATGCAACATGCCAATGAAGAACGGGGGTTAGATATATTTGCCTTGGCCATATACGGAATGGTGATCTTTCCAAAGCTTTTGGGATATATTGAGATAGCGGTGGTTGACTTCTTCGAGAGTATGATCAATGGCTGTAATCTTTCAATAGTAATATTGCAGAGACTATCAGATCTTTGAGTTATTGTCATCGAAATCGAGGGCGCTTCATAGGCTGCATACAGTTATTGTACTTATAGATGAAAAGCCATTTTGAATAGGGAAATGATGCTTTTTCAAAGCTTTATATCCGTAATCGTGCTCTGATCAAGGAATTCTATGAAAGTGGGTGGTCAAAACGAAAGTCTAAAAAGGAATGGATAACTTTCCTACAAAGGTTGACCAGCGCCAAGGTGAGATGGTTGGCCCCATGGATGAATCGTGAGCCTATGTTGTATCAATGTGGGGATAATATAGTGATCTCACTTTTGGGTTTATAGGGAGCAACAAATTATGCACCACTCCTAGTGAGAAGGCAGTTTGGGGTAAAACAATTCATTCCTATGACTTATGGGCTTCATCAGTTAGATTTCTCTTACAGTGAGCCTAAAGCATTTCAGATGATGAATGAGATGATTAAAGCATGGAAAAACCCCTGAAGGGTGAGTCCTAGATCGTTTAGTAATAAAGTCACTCCAGGGTACTTGGTTTCGAGAGCAAAACGAAGACAAGAAATGGTATTCACTTATGAAAGCTTTCAACCACCAACAGAAGAAAAACTTGAAGAGGCATTATTAGAATTAGAGCTTGCAATAAAAGAATTTGAGTCTAAAAAAGGTAAGTTAAAGCAAGAAATCCAGAAGCTTCAAGAGAAAAAAGACCAATGGAAAGATAGAGCTGAAAGTCATGAAGTTAAAGTTCACAAGATTGCTAGAAAACGTGATACAGCTATTGAAGACCTACCAAAGCTACACCAAGAGCATAAAAGGTTATGTGTGAGAGAAAGGGCCAAAGAGATAACCATTGTCGAGCTGACTGAGAAAAATACAAGATTGAAGCAAGAGTATGCTGAATTGGAAAGAAAAAGTACCAATACAGACAGAGATAACATGCTAAACAGTTTTGAGCAGGCTAAGCAAAAGTTGAATGAACAAGAGACCACATTGCTGCATTGGTTAGGAGCATAGAGAATTATCATACCAAGTCTGGTGTGGTAAAAGAGAGAACTTAGGAAGACAAAAATACATTGAGCACCTAACGACCCAAATCCATAAAGGGGTATGCAAGGCAAGAGAGATGGTGGAAGAGGCAGAGGCATTGAAACAAGTGGTGACCCCAGTAGGAGAACATGGACAGCGTCTGTTGAACTTCATCGAAGAAGCCAAGGCCCAGTATGAACAGATCAAACAATTTTATGGTTATAATTCTAGGATGATAAACTCAATGTAAATAAAATTTTTTTGGAATAAATGAAATCTTTTAGTTGAATACCGTTTTTAAGGCAAATGTTCTTTGCATACATGCATTTTTCATTCATTGCATTCTCATTCATTACACTTAATAAAGTAACCGTGTGATAGTTATACGAATGTAATAATCCTAAGATATGGTACTTAAGGTTCAAGCATAGCTTCATCTAGCGAAAACTCTACCCATCGATACAACACAAGGTCTAGAGCCAAACAAATGGAGCAAAAAAATTCTCACAGATTTAAAAAGATAGAAAAACCACAGGAGAAGATTGAAAGTGAGTTGAGCAAGATTTTGGATGCTCTTAATAACCTAAATAAGGGAGAAAGAGTTGAAGAAAACGCAAGCCAACAAGTTCCCCCATTGCAAGAAGTGGCTGACCCTTTACATCCTCTAGGTTTTGACCCACCTCAAGCCCAGTCTGCTCAAGAGGTTTTGCCGCAACACTTCACATATCCAACATATCCTGGAATACCGTTTGCTTCCAACCCGGGGCATTATAATAGCTATGTAAATTCTGTCTTTACTGAAAAGACAGTAGAACCAATTCCTAATCTAGATGATTTAAAAGAGAAGAAGAAAGAAAAGATAAGAGTGGAAACTCAAGAAAGCTCCAAGATTAGTATGTTAGAGCAAAGGCTACGGGCTGTGGAAGGATTTGGTTTTTATGGTTCAGTTGATGCTGCTGGGCTCTACCTAGTCCCTGATGTGGTCATTCCTCATAAGTTCAAAGTACCAAAATTTAAAAAATATGATGGTACGAAGTGCCCCAAAACCCACATCACCATGTATTACCGGAAGATGGTAGTTCATGCTCATGATGAAAAACTTTTGATGCATGTTTTTCAAGATAGCCTTACAGGCTTAGTGGCCAAATGGTATGTTCAGCTGAACGAAACCAACATTCGCTCTTGGAGCGATTGGCTCATGACTTTATCAGTCAATATCGATATATTATCGATTTGGCCCTTGATCGTTTATCTTTACAGAATCTGGAGAAAAAGGTAAATGAGTCTTTTAAAAAATATGCCCAGAGGTGGAGGGATATTGCTTTTCAAGTACAACCTCTTCTGACTGAGAAAGAGACTATAGTGCTGTTTGTTAGCACTTTAAAACCTTCTTATTATGAAAAGATGATAGGGAATGCAATGAAAAACTTTGCTGATATGGTAATTTCGGGAGAAATTATTAAGAATGCCATCAAGAATGGCAAGCTAAAAGAAATGAAGCATCTAGCAAAAGAGTCCCGAAGAAAAAAGAGACTGAAGCTCAGACTGTGAGCTTTGATAGACAGTAATTTGAGGGCTATCAACCCCACTCACCACTAGGATATCTGCCATATTACCCTACTATAAATAACACTTCCCCTTACCCATACCAACCATTTGTACAATCACCATACCCCCAAACATGTCAAACCCCTCTTAGGCCTCAAAATACCATGTACAGTCCTAACACTCAGCCTACCCTAAAACCCCAAAATTGCCCAACTAACCCCATTGGTGGTTCGTGGGAGCAATGAACTACCCATGAGAAACTTGTGTTTGACCTAATTCTAATGACTTATATAGAATTATATAAGGAGATTTACAATAGTCATTTGATTGCTCATAGTAAATTGAAACTCCTTAAGCCACCTTACCCCAAGTGGTACGATCTTACAGCCCACTGTGACTACTATTATGGGATTGCTGGTCACTCCACCAAAAATTGCACCACCCTGAAACACAAAGTGCAAGGGTTGATCAAGGATGGAATGATTTGCTTTAATACGAGAGGGGTGACTGCACCGAATGTTAGTGGCAATCCCTTGTCGAATCATAATGTGAATGCTATAAGTGAAGAACAGAAGCGCCATGTAAAGAAAGGAGTGACAAATATTAAGACACCTCTCAGCCAACTGTTCGATGTTTTACGAAAAGCTAACATGATACAACTAGTAAGTCCACATAGCTATCATGGAGCATATATAATTGGTACTAGTTGTAAGTATCATAATGGGGCAATAGGCCATTCCATTAAAACCTGTGAGTAGTTTCACCAAAAGGTACAAAAACTCTTGGATTCATATCAGATGAAGGTCTATGAAAGAAGAGAAGACTTAAAGAGTGTTGAAGTGTCCATGGACGATAAGCCCACAAAGCTGTTTCCAAAGCCAGTGACAATTCAGTGTGGGAACAAGCCAAAATCAATCATAGACAAACTTATTCCTAGGCTGGTAACTTTTAAAGTTCTGACCCCTTTCCTGTACAAGGATGATAAAGCTGTACCTTGAAGATATGGCTGTGATACAGTGGTTCAGGGGTAAGAAAAGGATGTCTCCAAAGTTGACGCTTCCAATATAACTAGTGTAGGAGGTATTACCTGAAGTGGAAGGTGCTACACTCCAGAAATGTTAGAGAAGGCTAGAAGAAAGAAGGCCAAGGAGGAGAAAGACAGAATAATCCTAAAATAGAATTCGAAAAAGATCATCCAAAATCGATATCAGAAAAAAAGTTTATGAATTCCTGAAGCTGGTAAAACATAGTGAGTATTCAGTTGTTGAACAATTGAATAAAATGCCAGTTTGAATCTCATTACTATCACTGTTACTAAACTCAGAGCCACACCAAAATGCCCTGCTGAAAGTATTGAACCAAGCATATATGGCACATAATGTATTTGTTGCATATGTGAACCATCTAGCTGGAAATCTAGTCATGTCAAATCTCATTTCGTTCAGCAATGATGAGATTCCCTTGGAGGGAAAGAGAAGTCCTGGGAGATATCAAGATGCTTTTACAAATTAGACCATACACTTTCAATATGAAATTTCAAGTAATGGATATCTCTCTATCTTACAGCTGTCTATTGGAAAGACCATGGATTCATATGGTAGGAGCTGTGCCCTCTACCTTGCATCAAAAGATCAAGTTTAATGTAGAAGGTCAACTAGTAGTGGTAGTTGAAGAGGAAGACATGCTAGTGACGCAACTATTGAATACTCTATATGTAGAGGCTATCGAAGAAGCATTAGAATGCTCCTATGGATCTTTTGAATTGGTTAATTCTATGGGTGAAGGACTTAAAATTAGCCATTTTCAAGGATAGTGATGAGCCAAGTCATCAACAAGGGTTGGTATCCAGGACTAAGGCTGGGCAAGAACTTGCAGGGAATAAAGGAACCCCCAACGGTGATAGACAATAGCGACAGGTTAGGCTTAGGCTATGAGATGGTAGAATGGAATGTCAAAAAAAGGCCAGCAGGAAAGACAGCAAGATTAATGGTTATCCTACACCTGTATGAGACTTTCAGACCTGGAGGATTCATGTATCAAATACAAGAAAAAGTGTGGAAAACGCTTTTGCTGGTTAACCATTAATGCTGTTGAAGATGAAGTGGGGTTTAATCAAGAGGAGTGGGTTTGCCTTTGTTCGTCAGATTATGAGCTAAATAATTGGAGTGCCATCGAGATGCCTGTGACTTTTGAGACTAAAACAATGTAATTGTAACATCCCAATAGCTATTGCCCAAGGTATTGGGGGGATCTTTCTTGTTTGGGCCATTTATCTTTTATTATTTTTAATAAAAAATAGGAAGGATGCATTTTCATTCATTTCTTCTTGTGTCTTCATTATTTTCATCTTCTCAAGCACATCTTGCCAACATATCCTATTTCATTTCAATTTCAGATCTTTAATGAACACGAAGATAATCATGATAACAATCAAGAGGTTAGTTTTGAAAATTCAATTAACACTGATGAACTTGACAATAAAGAGAATTCTGAGGAATATGTTATGCCTCCGGACCTAATGAGATTGATTGAACAAGAAAATAAGCCAATTAAGCCTCATCAGGAGATAGTTAACTTAGTGAATCTGAGAGATGAAGAGAATAAGAAAGATGTCAGAATTGGCACTTAACTTTCATCAAGAGATAGACAATGATTGGTAGACCTACTTCGAGAATTCGTAGATGTATTTACTTGGTCTTACTAGGATATGTCAGGGCTGAACACAGAGATAGTGAAGCACAAATTGCCCTTAAAGCCAGAATGTAAGCCAGTTCAGCAGAAACTGAGACGAATGAAGCCTGAAATGCTACTAAAGATCAAAGAAGAGGTGAAAAAACAATTTGACGTAAGATTTCTACAAGTGGCTAAGTATCTAGAGTGGGTAGACAATATAGTACCCATTCTTAAGAAAGATGAAAAAGTATGAATGTGTGTAGACTATCGAGACTTGAATAAGGCTAGTCTCAAGGATAGTTTTCCTTTGCCTCATATCGACACACTGGTAGATAATACGGCTAGGCATTCAATTTTCTCCTTTATGAAAAAAACCACTTTCATGACTATGTGGGGAACCTTTTGTTACAAGGTCATGCCTTTTAAGTTAAAGAATGCTGGGGCAATATATCAAAGGGCCATGGTAACACTCTTCCATGACATGATGCACAAAGAGATTGAGGTGTATGTAGACGATATGATTGCAAAGTCTTGTGAGGATGGAGATCATGTCACTAGCCTCAGAAAGTTATTTGAAAGATTAAAAAAGTTCCAGCTCAAATTAAATCCCAGCGAAGTGCACATTTGGGGTAAAGTCAGGGAAATTACTAGGCTTTGTGGTCAATGAAAGAAGAATTGAAGTCTATCCAGATAAAATATGAGCCATTCAAAATTTGTCACCTCTCAGCACATCAAAGGAAGTTCGAGGTTTTCTGGGGAGATTGAACTATATTTCTCGATTTATCTCTCAGCTTACTTACAAATGTGATCCCATATTTAAGCTTTTCCGTAAGAATAATCCTGGAAAATGGAATGAGGAACGTCAAAAGGCTTTTGATAAAATTAAGCAATACTTGTCAAATCTTCCAATGCTGGTGCCATCTGTTCCAGGGAAACCTTTAATTCTATACTTAACTGTATGTGAAAATTCAATGGGATGTGTGCTGGGGCAACAAGATGAGTTTAGCCGAAATGAGAGAGCTATTTACTATTTGAGTAAGAAGTTCACGGACTACGAATCCAAGTATTCTTCATTGAAGAAAATGTGTTGTGCATTAGCGTGGACTGCCAAAAGACTCAGATAGTATATGCTCTATCATACCACATGGCTCATAGCAAAATTGGATCCAATTAAATATATTTTCGAGAAGCCTTCTTTATTTGGAAGAATTGCTGGATGGCAGGTAATGCTCTCAGAGTATGATATTACATATGTGAGTCAAAAGGCAATAAAAAGAGGTGTTATAGCAGAGTTTCTCGTAGATCATGCTACTGAAGAGTATGAACCAATGAAGTTGAAATTCTCTGATGAATACCTAATGACTATTTCCCAACTGGAAAAAGGGGAGCATGGAGAAAAATATTGGATAATGTACTTTGACGGAGCTGTCAATGCCTTGGGACATGGAATTGGGGTAATTTTGATCTCTCCAAAAGAACAATACTACCCTGTAATAGCAAGGTTAAATTTTAACTGCATAAAAACATTACTGAATATAAGGCATGTGTCATAGGCTTACAAGCTGCTATAGATAAAAGAGTGAAAGTACTAAAAGTGTTTGAAGACTCAGTTCTAGTTATATATCAGTTGAAAGGAGAATGGGAGACGAGAGATTCAAAACTTGTTTTATATCATAAGTATATTCTAAAGTTGACGAAACAATTTGAAGATATCCAGTTTGACCACTTACCTCGAGAAGAGAATTTGATTGCTGATGCATTGGCTACTCTGGCTGTAATGATTTGAATTAATGACAATACTGATATTCAGTCATCAAGCTAGATGTTAAGGATATACCAGCTTATTGCTTTAAGGTAGAAGAAGAAGAAGATGGGAAACCTTGGTATTATGATATCTTACAGTATATCAGGGATTAACAATACCAGTTCAAGCAACAGAAAATAATAAAAGGGTCATCCGAAGATTGGCTATGAGCTTTTTCTTAGATGGGGATGTTTTGTACAAAAGAAGTTAGGATCAAGTATTATTAAGGTGCGTAAGTAAAGCTAAAGCGAGAAAAATCATTAAAGAAGTGCATGATGGAATATGTGAGGCACATACCAGTGGATATATGATGGTGAGATAGATCATGAGAGTAGGATATTACTGGTTGACGATGGAGAATGATTGCATTAACTATACTCGTAAATGCCATAAATGCCAGATATATGCTGATAAGATTCATGCTCTGCCATCTGCTTTACATGTTATGGCACCACCATGGCCATTCTCAATGTGGGGCATGGATGTCATTGGTCCAATCACCCCAAAGGCTTCTAATGGGCACAGATTCATTTTTGTGATGATAGATTACTTCACAAAATAGGTAGAGGCGACATCATAAGCAAGTGTGACACGATCTGTGGTTTACAAGTTCATAAAGAGAGAGATCATCTGTAGATATGGACTTCTGAAAAGAATTATTTCTGACAATGCCAAGAATCTAAATAGTAAGATAATGCAAGAAATATGTGCTCAATACAAGATCAAGCATCATAACTCAGCACCATACCGTCCGAAAATGAATGGGGCAGTTGAGCAGCCAATAAGAACATAAAAAAAATTCTAGAAAAGATGATCGAGACTTAGTAAGATTGACATGAGAAGTTGCCATTTGCACTGCATGCATATCAAATGTCAGTTCGCACCTCTACTGGGGCAACCCTATTTTTTTGGTTTATGGGATGAAAGTTGTATACCAATAAAAGTAAAGATTCCTTCTCTGAGGGTCCTAAAAGAAGTTGAGTTGGAAGAAGCTGAATGGATTCAAGAACGCTATGAGCAATTAAATTTCATAGAAGAAAAGATATTGACTGCACTGTACCATGGTCAGCTATATCAAAGAAGAATGATGAGGGCTTATGATAAGAAGATTCGACCCCATTGCTTTCGAGAAGGAGAGTTGGTCTTGAAAAGAATTCTCCCAATCCAGCACGATAGTAGAGGAAAATGAACTTCGAAATTGGGAAGGGCCGTATATGATGAAACGAGCTTTCTCGAGTGGAACATTGATACTGACTGAGATGGATGAAAATGATTTACCCCATCTTATAAATTCTGATGCTGTGAAGAAATACTATGCTTAAAGAAAAAATGAAAAAATGAAAAAAATGAAAAAATGAAAAAAGAAAAAAAGAGTGAATGAAAAAGGAGGACTCAAGGCGAAAAACTCTAAAAGGGTTGTTTGAGTCATAGGGGGTTTATCTAGGTTGAAAACCTGAAAGGTAACTTAGATAAGGAGAATATGGCATCGAATTTAAAAATCCCCTAGCATGGAGACTAGCAAATTCGGAGGAGCTCCAAGTTGTTAAATACATCAGAGGGTTGGTTTTTTAGAAAAAGTCTTGAGATGTGTCATCATGATTATCCGATTGTTCATTTTGGGCTTTGTCCCCATACTTATCTTTGTAATTCTCTCTTGGTCAAAATTTGCCAACATTTTGCTAATAAAAGACATTCTATTTAACTCTTTGTGTCTTTTTTTGGTGACTATTTCTCAACGATTCTTATTCTGTTCTTCTTAATATCCTAAAATGGAAGAAATGGACAAATGCATTCTTACTTTTTGAGTTCAAAATAATGACTGATAAATGAATAATGGCATGAAAGAATTTTTACATTACATTGAAGAGGTCCCGAATGATAGAGGCAGAACCGAGATGTTCAGTTCCTGATAAGGACATTGAATTTGGAAGGAAATTTTTTTTTTTTACAAAAAGAATACGAGCGAAAGAGGTGATTGAGAGCTACATTGGCTCGATCTTAGAAGAGCAGCGTAATCTAATTTTTTAAGAATCAAAGGGTTCGGGGCCTAAGAAAGAGCTTAAAAAGCTTGAGTACCACAAACTAAATAGGAGTTAATCAGCCAACATTTGCATAACATGCATTGAATTTCATATACATTGCATAGCATGTACTACATAAATTCAAGAAGCAGGCGTATTCCAAAATCCCACATAGAGGAGATAGATGTGAAGACATTTTCAAATTTCAAAAAAAAGCTTGTCAGGGAAGTTCCTAATCCTTGGAATAGGATGTCTCTTGGTATCGGGGTTGATTTATAAGACCTTTGGGCATAATCTCCTGAAATTCCTTCAAACACAATTTTCAACTCCTTTGGACATGATTGTCAAGGAGTAATTATATTTCCAAAGTCGTGGTGCCTCTGTTTAGAGGAGCAATTTACTTTCCAAAGTTGTGGTGCCTCTGTTTAGAGGAGCAATTTACTTTTTAAAGTTTCGTTGCCTCTGTTTAGAGGAGCAATTTATTTTCCAAAGTTTCATTGCCTCTGTTTAGAGGAGCAATTTACTTTTCAAAGTCGTGGTGCCTTTGTTTAGAGGAGCAATTTATTTTCCAAAGTCGTGGTGCCTCTGTTTAGAGGAGCAATTTATTTTTCAAAGTCGTGGTTGCCTCTATTTAGAGGAGCAATTTACTTTTCAAAGTGATGGTGCCTCTGTTTAGAGGAGCATTTATTTTTGAAGTCATGGTGTTTCTGCTTAGAGAATTCATTTATTTTTCCAAGTCGCTGAGCCTCTGCTTAGAGAAGCTTTGCTAAAAAAAAAACAAAAAAAAAATAAATAAAAAGCCTCTGATTAGAGGAGCTTTGTTTATCTTTCCAAAATTTGTTGAGCCTCTGATTAAATGAGCCATTTATTTTTCCAAAGTCGTCGAGCCTCTGATTAGAGGAGCATTGTTTATTCATTTTCAAAGTCGTTAAGCCTTTGATTAGAGGAGTATTGTTTATGTTTTTCAAAATCGTTGAGCCTCTGCTTAGAGGAGCCTTGATCAAATCTTAAACACAAAAAAATAAAAAAAAAGGTTGAGTTGAGTTTTGAATGGGTGTCTACATCTTTGCGCAATTTTTGTTTCACAAAAAATGTACAAAGAGAGGCAGCTGTAGACACCCAATTTAGTCTAGGCCCGGATCAATTGGGCCTGGTCCAAATGAGTAAGCTCATTTTTTTTTTTTTTATTTTTGTATTTTACATTTTTATTTTATTTATATATTATTATTATTATTATATATATATTTTTCTTATGTATTTACTATTTTTTTTATTTATTATTACTATTTATTAATATATATCCTTATTATTATTTTTTTCTGTTAATATTTATATATATATTTATCTGATTATATATTATAATTAATTTATCTATTAATTTTTTGGTTTATCTGATTATTTATTTATTAATATATATTTTTTTATTTTTTTATTTTTAATTATTTTTTTTATTTCTTTTTTTCGACTGAAGATTGGATTAGGATTCAATCAGAGTCCATATTGGATTCAATGATTGAATCCTGATCCAAAGAGGAGTTGGATTAATCAGAAACTCTTCTGATCAATCCCTATAAAAGGACCCTCGGATCAAAGGAAAAAATATAGAGAAAAGAGTTACTGGCTGAGAGAAAAAGGCAGACAGAAGAGATTTGAAAGCTGAAAAAGGGTTTAGAGGCGTTAGAATAGCTTTAGGAATCGGTGGGAAATTTTTGGAGATTTTTTTGTGAATTTTTTCTGAAAATTTTTAAAAAATTTCCAGATTTCGATTAAATTTTTCGACGAATGTTGAGTTTTTCGGTAACTATTTCAGCCAAGTTTGAAGTTTCTAGCCAACTGCCCAGTTTTCGGTGAGAATTCCCAGAAATCGACCAACTTTTTAGCGAACTTCTGATGAAAAACTCAGATTTTGGTGAAATTTCCAAATCTGATGAATATTCAACCGGAGTTTTTCAGGAATTTTAGAGAGAAAGGAGAGAAAGGGAAGGAAGAGAGAGAGAGAGAGGAAGGCTTGGTCTGTTGAAAAAATGAAGGAATCACCCTTATATACCCTCCCAAAATGACGCCATTTTTACGTTAAGTAACTAGAGGATCTGCGCATTTTGCTAAGATCCGACCCGACCTGAGTGTTGACTCGCTTTCAAACCGCGCGTGACCTGCCTCTCTGAGCTGTTAGTCGAGCCGAGCCAACACTCCGAGCCGCATTCTTCGAGCCGTTTTTCTTCTTTAAGTCGAGCCGAGCCATTAGCCGAACCGTTCTAGGTTTTTTTTTTCATTTTTTATTTATATATATATTTATTATTATTATTATTATCAGGTTAGATTTGTTTAATATTTTTTATTTTTATCTTTATTTTTATTTTACTTTTCTTTATTTTGGTTTTCACTCTCATTTTTATTTTATTATTTTGTTTTCTTTAAATAAAATTCAAAAAAAAATATTTTTGAGGAAAAGTTGAAAGTATCAATTTTCCTCAAAATTAAAAGTTTCCAAAAATATTTTTGGGGAAAAGTTGAAAGTATCAATTTTCTTCGAAATTAAAATTTCAAAAAAATATCTTGGGGAAAAGTTGAAAGTATCAATTTTTCCTTGTACAAAAGCAATCATTTTTCTTTTTTTTTATTTCCTTTGAATTTTCTTTAATGTTAAATAATCCGACGATGGAGCCTCTGCAAGTGAAACAGTAGTTTTCTTGCATACTCTTAAGGTGAGGGGATTTTTTCCATTTTTTGCTAAATGTATTAGAGTCAATTTGAGAATAATTTTCAATAGTTAATTACTTGGTAAAATTTTAAGGCTTATTGGATAACACTAAATTAAGTTGGTACCATCTTTTGATGGGTATTGTGAGGGTGTTATAACCTTCCTCACACGTAACCGAACTCCCGAACCTTGTTCTAGTTAGTAGACCTGAACCTATTTTTTTAGGGACCCTTAAACTTAGGTGTTCCCTGAAAGGACAGATTCTTTAGATGGCCAATCACACCTAAATAAAAAAGATTGGTGGCGACTCCTTTAAATCAATATCTAGCGATAGATCCCCAGATCTAGACGTTATGACAATAAACTTCATGAAAAGATGTATTAGTGTTTCACCTTCGGATTGGCATAGTGGATAAAGTTCTTAGAAGTTCATGCCTCATTTTTTTTTAGGAAAGTTCTCATTAGAAGGGTTTAGTCAACACATTCCTATGTGAAGAACTATAGCTTGGATAAATATGTTATTTCAATATCTATGTCCATAGTTCCTTTTCTTAGAGAGTGATATGGACTTTGGCATTTGATACAAGTTTATAAGCATTGCTCAAAATGAACTCCCCTAAACTTGAATGATTCCAACATAAAGAGTCTTCTCCATTTTCCAATAATGTAAAAGGAACACTGAGAATAAGGTTCAAAATATCGTTAGAAAGAATGAAAAAGATAAATGAAATAGTTTTATGGATTGCAAAATTGTATAGCCTGTTTGATTATGAGGAGTTCTTCATCTTATTTAAGGGGACCTATGATTGTTAACCTAATGCATCCTTATCCAAAAAAATTATCAAGCTAGAAGTTTATGTTTAAACCATTGTGGATAATCTATTTGATTCCCCTGTACAATAATTTTTAACAGATTCTCATTAGTCTCCAAACAACTAGAATGTTAGAGTTTTGGCATTCATTCTTTGTAAATATTTCTTACTAGGGATCTTGATGATGGGATCCATCATAGTGATCTAGTGGAGGTTGATTTAACTCATGATGATAAAGAAATGGACCAACCTCAGTTGCATCTATTATTGGCTTTATAACTTGTTTTGGAGTTAAAATGCTCCATTCAACATTTAATCTTATACTTGGATAGATTTTGATTCATGTAGATTATTGCATGGTGAGGAACTTATAATGGTCACCTTGATCGCTTGTGAAGGTGTTTGAGCACAATTAGGTTGTTTCATGCTATAGACACCTAATTTTGTCTAAAATAATTCAATCATGCATAATTGCATTTTAAAATTAGATGTATCAATTCTAGCCATTTTGAATGTTTTGGGTTTTGTATTAAAATTCGAGCTCATTTTTTCATTAAGGCCTTATTTAATTTGATTTTGGGCCAACAAGATTGGAAGGCCAAACATGGGTAGATGCCATTTATTTTCTTTAGGCCCATCGTAAAGTCCAATATAGGGCCTATTTAAAGGCCTATTTTAGAGCC